>OENM01001408.1:0-20644 GCA_900239745.1 Rotaria magnacalcarata | reverse complement strand
TTGACTAATCTATGAAATAGCGCGGATAACTGCGTTCTTCATCAGGCAAAAATATCATCTTTCGGACCATGTACTAGGAATTGGTGTATTCCTAATTTATTTAAATGTACTTTATTTATTATGTCAAGATGTAAAATAAAGTTGCTTCGCATATTTGTTTGAAAATACTAACGGTAGGATATTACAATAGACAGAGTGTTCTTGTTCACAAAACTAGTGCTTTTTTAAACTTCCAGACGCCGCCGCTGATCAACGATGAACCCAACGCCGCCGCCGTGTAGTCAAAATATTTGAGTCAGCCGCCGCTGAGCATTAAAAAATAAATCAAAATTTTTAAAGCCGCCGCCGATGAGCACCTCGGCTGACACCTCTAACAACAAGTAACGCTCATCTTACGGATTCGCCGACCCTTTTTTGAAAGAATGTTTTCTCACCGATACAAAGAGCAGAACACCCAGTTGATTTGCGACTTTTAGAGATAGTGACTAGTGGAATTTCTATTGTGTGATGTCAACTTTTTCTAATTCTATGAAATGTCACCCTATATTTTGCTGTTACTGACATGCTAAAGTACTATATGAAACAAAAATGTTTCAAGTATTTACAATTTTCGGCCGTATTATAACAGATATTTGTGCCAACGCGGACCTTTTAAATGCAGCGTCTCATTCGAGCTGGATCTCCCTTGCTATTACTTGTTTTCGGAAAAGAAATGTATAAATCTTTACTATAAGTGACATTGGGGTTTCCAATCATTTCACATATCAATATATACCACTTTTTTTTTCAATTGAGGAAAAAATTGACGCGTTCGGAGATTAAAAGTGAATAAATGAAGGAAATACTAGATGCATCTGTGATATTGGTAAAATGGTTTCCATTCATTTTTTAGAAAATAGCAGCGAATAAGCCATATACAGAGAAAAATAGATAACGATAGAGAGTGAAAAAATATTTATATACGAAAATGAATTTTTCCGTCCATTTTGTTTATTATATCTCGATCGTTTGGCAGTAAAGACCTTTGAATCAGACTCCAACCATCTTTATCTTCTGACTCGGGTCTTGTTCCGAAATAGCGGTTTGCAGCTTTATAGTCGGCATAAATTTTAATGATGAAGGGACATTTTTGTACTTACATTGCTGACACTTTCAGATTTATTCAATGGTGTTCTCTGTCAGATTTAGCATCAAAGTGTTTTATTTCCACGTCAATATTTCCAAAAATTCGTATGTAGAAAAGTATTTCAGTTGTTAACCGACGTAGAATACTATTTCAATCAGCTGTATTGACAGACTTCGCAGTTTCCCTATTAATTACTGTCTTTTATTGAGGTTGTGGGTGTGGGTGTGGATTAAGGATGTGTAGTGTCGGTGTAAACACTGAAAAACTGACCACTGAGTACACCGATTGAATTATTCAGTGTTCACTGAACCACGGAGGGTCTCTAAAGTTTAGGACACTGAACCATCCCAGGTGAATGGTTCCGATGTTGGATCCGTTGAATCATGTAAGATCCGACCATCCGACAACATCTGATGGGATTCCGGGTTGAGGAATCAGTGACGGATCCCAGAGTCGGATTCCTATGAATATCCAATGATATCTGACTATTGGAACCAATAAAACTTCCGACAATTAGGTTACGATCCATTTTCTGCAGGATTCTATGAGTCTCTGTACATGTGGTACAAGTCACATGTCTCTCTTCATCATGTCTGATACCAGCCGCACTATCAATACAATTAACAGATTTGTGAGTAGGTATCGTTAAAATTCCCCCTGTTTCTTAGGGAGTTTCAAAAACGTTTTATATTCTGATTATGCAGACAATTCCATCGCAACTTACGAGATACAGTTCTATAGACAGCTTATCGACGAATAAAGAATGATAACGAGTAAAAAAATTGATCGCTTAAATCAGAATAATTTCATTTTGTTTTCATATTGCATTAAACAAATATTTTCATAATGATGGCTGAAACAGCGCTGAATAGAGGTGTAATGGAATGCACTGAACGAGAGAATAAAAAGATGAAGTTGAATATAGTCACTTACATTTAAAACTACGCCAGCAAGGGTTAAAATAAATGAAAATATTGATCAGAAATATGATCAGAAATGACGAGAGAGAATGAATAAAAAGCATAAAAGGAAAAAATACAGAAAGCATAGCAGATGCTATATGCTAACAACAAAAGGATAACTTATTAATGAATCGAAAGTATTACTTTGAATATAGTCAACTATAATAAACAAAATTGAGAAGTTGTCCAGATCATGTTGTCTTATTCAATGCAAGGTTCGTTCTCATGTGTATTTTTCCTCCAGAAGATACGACAGTAGTCCATATTACTTGAATTAATCAGAAATTGTCTGTGAACCTGTGTTCCAGTGAACACCAATATCGGTGCGGGCAGTGTCTCGAACTTCAGTGGTCCTCAGTGCTTCAGTGAACACTGATTGAACTATTCAGTGTTCGCAGCGTAGTCGGTGCAAGTGCAAGCCGGTGGTCCACTGGACACAGTGTCGGTGTACTTAGTGCTTCACTGGACACACCGTCGGTGCAAGTCGGTGGTCAGTACACCGACACTGCACATCCTTACATAGGATCAAACAAATAACTCTATGAACAACAGAAAATAATTTAAATTGTTCTTAAAAAAACATTCCTTGGAGAGTTTTTTTTAAATAGGATGAGATTTACTGCATCTAATATGGTACGATTTCGCTGAGAAATCAGAACACCGCCTAAATTCCACATTTAAAAACGCCTAAGAAGAATTTTGGATAAAGATAGAAGAATAAATATATGTATATGTCGGAGTTGACTCTAAAATCCAGTTGCCTTTAAAATTGAAGAGTCAACTAGTTGTCTTTAAAATTTTGTAGTCAACTAGGATCGAGCTAGTTGATTTTAAAATGTATAATCATACAGTTGTTATGCCGTAACCGATAATGAATTTGTTTAACTGATGGAAACTTTTCGATCTAAAGTTAACAAAGAATTATTTATTTACTACCAAACCACCATTTCATTTAATAATGAAGGCGGCTTTCTACTCAAAGCTAGATGCTTATTTGAATGAGTTAGATACTAAACGACAACGACCTTACGTTATTGGTGATATTGTCGGTTTAAAGGTGTCAGATGTCTATCGTACAAATACTTCATCCACGATTTTGCCATGTAAAATAATTGAGAAACATTCCCAAAATAATGAAACGTTATGCGTGGTTGCTACTCAAAATGCTATCATCAAAGAACGTTTTGATCAAATGGCATTTTTAGATCTTACAGCAGCAAATTTTGCATCTCTACGCGCTCTTGATATTGATCAATTACCAACAATTACTTTTATTCAAGCAAGTCTACTTTATACAAATAGGTGTTACTGTAAGAAAAATAATCGAAAATGCTGCACAAAATGTCACAGCGATAAACATTCAGTTTGAAAGAATTGCTAGATGTTTTTTTGTATCTATTACTAATGGATTCAAGGTTTTCTTGTTGACTATAGTTATATTTTTCGTCAGTGTTCATTTCTTTGTCTCAACCTCATCTATTGAATAAAATACTCTTTATCATATCAATAACAACTTTATGATTATACATTTTAAAATCAACTAGCTCCATCCAGTCGATTTTAAAGTCAACTAGTTGCCTTTAAACCGCAACTGGATTTTAGAGTCAACTCCGACATATATATATATATATATATATATATTAATGCTTCCCATGGTATTGACGACAAAATTTTTCTTGCTTTTCATGTCTTTACTTTGATTTAAACTGTATAAATTTTACTGAGAATCGAGCCGTGCCATCTCTGATAGGAACCAGTCTGAATTTACTAAAAAGCTCAGTCATTTTCAGCTTGCTTTTGCAGAATCTGGGAGCTACAACTGTCAATCTGTTTTTTTGCTTTTACTTTTAAATATTAAACTAAATACTTTTCTTTTGTTTTCATATCTAAGTGTTTTCTTGACATTNAGATAATCGTACTTTATAGTGCGAATATATACCAGAGACATATACGCATCAGGAGTACATTTCACTTCTGTATATATTCATTATTTTTTATTTCAGCAGATTCTCAATAAAATTCTACATCAGCTGATGCAAGTAGACAATTTCAGAACAAAAACGTTTCGATGAAAAATATGCCCGAACAAAAGAATAAGACCGTCTTTTGACGGGTCGATACCAATTATTCTTTTATTAATCCGAGAAATTATCTTAGTTGCGTTTGAAAGTGGTGTCGTTTTGTTCGAAATTCAACTCTATAATTGACAATAATAGAATATATTTTATGAAAACTGGTACTGTTTTAAAACAAGATTTTTAATTATTATGTAAATCATGTCTTCAATTTGAACTCCAAACTTCTTCATGCACAATAATATTCAAAAATCTATGAAATATCGTACACACATATAATAACTAACTACTCTACCATTCTATATGAAATTCTTCGCATGCAGCATAGAATTCAAAACAAAGGAGTTTTCAAAAATTTCAATAAGCCAATTCAGTATCTAATCATCTTTTTTTATTTTATGTTAATAAAGAAAGTCTCTTTGAAAAACAAAAAATAAATTTCCAGTAGAATAGTTCTTTATAAAATAAGTTCGTTAGAAGAGATCAAAAATGATCTTGACAAGAGCATTGTCCGTTTGGATAAAAATGATGAATGCGATTAGCATCACGAACAATAATATCACATTGTCGAATTTTTGCTACAAGTTTTGTAAACTCATCTTAATTACAAATAATAAATACATTGTTGAGAATAATCAAGATGAAAAAATGCTAACTTACGACAATCACCACAAACACGAAGGTTTTTAGCTATTTGAATAAATTTTGGTACAGGTTGTTGAATAAAATTAAGTGCGATAGCTTTTTTTTCACTATGACCACATAAAACAGATTGAATAGTTTCTCTATCTTTTATTTCACGAGTTATCCAAGAAGAATCAAATTTATAACCATGCTGAATTAATTCAGACGTCATACGACCTATTTCAGAATCGATTTATGATGCTTGTGGATGCGAATTATCATTAGCTGTGAATTGCTAAATAAATCAATAAAGGAAGTGGCGCTGCGTTTCTTGAATTGTGCCTCCGCCCTCCCCCCGAAAACTAGATTTTTTTTCCATTTAATTATTTCTTTGTTGTAACTAATGTGACGATATAAGTTTTTTACTAAAACTGGAAAAGTCCAAAGTTTTAGTCAAACGCTTTGATATCATGACATTAACTAAAACACAAAATCGTATTTTCCGAATCCATCATTACAGTACAGATCTTCTCTCATGGCAAGTTCAAACCATAGTTATGAGTAGCATCATTCATTTTTTGACTTTTTAAACTTCTTTGATAGACGGTATAAAGCTGCATTGACGATACAAATTTCACTTTTTGGAACAAGGTCGTTGTCAAATCATAGCCCAAACAATCATTATGATGCAATGAAAAACAGTTGCACACAGGCATTATGATGATAGGTAGTAGTTGTAAGTAATACAAGAAAATGCGATCATTTTATTGAGGATATCTTTAGCCGTATGTACAGTGAGATTTTATCAATCATTGATGCAACTATTGATGAGATATCAATCATAATATAACAGGAGGCCTGTTTTCGTTGAAAAAAAGTCTTTGACTTTACATATTGATTTTATTTCTGAAACCAATTATGTACCAGATTTGGTTTAGTGATCTAATATCGTCACGTCAGTCTCAACAAAGAAATAATGAAAAGAAAAAAATCTAGTTTTCAGAGGGGTATAGATACTCTTTCCTTTTCTTTTCTTTATATTTTAGTATTTGATAAAAATATTTTACCACTATTTCATCATTTATTTGCGTCCATGATAATCCTTTTGTAACATTTGTTCGCAATTCTTTTATTTGACTAGATCGAAAGTTTGTTGCTAGTTGATGTTCACCAAAAGACGAATACACGTTTGAAACAAGAACTGCACCTGATACAAGATGTTGTTTCTCATTAGGGAACAAATCATTCATTCGATCATAGATTTTTTCAGATAAGTGACGATTGCGATTATTACGTGCACCGGATAATAAAGACACTAAAGTAAAATAATTAAGCAAGACAACAATATAAAATTATTAAAAAAAAATACTAACCATACATAATAAGCTGTGGTTTATTTGTCTTTTCATAATTGTCGATCAGTTTTTGTGCTTCATCAAAGAGAAATAAACGACTTAGACAATCAATCGTAAATATAAAATCAGCTGATTAAAGCTATTATAAAAAAAAAGCAAACCATAGCAGTGATGATTTTTTCTGCTTTCAAAGTAATTTCATCAAAGATATTCCGAGCTTCATGAAGAAGACCTGAATGAGAGCAGCCATTCAAGACACAGATATGTGAAGCTTCATCACGTAGATGATTCGGCATCTGTTTATATAATTGAATAGCTTCAGAACCCATTTCATTGAGTCCAAATGCGTTAACTATAAAAGAAGATATTTCAATATTCCCAATAAAACACGAATAAAAGTAAATATATTTACTCATTGCATTGTATGTTACTGTATCGCGATCATCAATTGATTTGAATGTAATTTGGGCTTTTTCAACGGAACCACATTTACCCTACATAAGAAAAAAATCAAATCATACCAATAAATAATGAACCAATCAACAAATATCAAAAACCAATACTTACCCGCATATCAATCAATGAGTTTTGTATTAGTCTATTATTCGGAATGTCCATAGGAATTCGGTCGATAATACCAGGTGGCCCAAAAGTCGCGCACCAACGGAAAAATCGAATATTTCCACTAATAGTCNAGAAACGATCTTTTGATAGACAATTCACTTAGACAAGTTTTTATGAAAAAAAAGCTTGTCTGTTCCTCTATCAACCCTAAAAAAATCAGCTTCCTTGGATTGACTATTAGTGGAAATATTCGATTTTTCCGTTGGTGCGCGACTTTTGGGCCACCTGGTATATTCACAGCGATGAATCATACCAATTTGTGAACACGCACCGATAAGTATATTCCAAGGGATCTCATTGGGAACAATACCTTCATGACTCATTTCTTCTAAGATCTTAAAACATTTCGACGATTCATCATTCAAATTGTAACCATTTATTAAAACATTATAAGTAATAATATCTTTTTTTTTGTTTAATCTAAAAATACGTTCAGCACTTTGAATATCGCCAAATTTCATTAACATATGCATTGCTGAAGTTAATACAACAGCATCGTTTCGATAATTTTCAGGCATTTCATCTAGAAGTTTTCTTCCTATTTTCATTGCTCGATCATTGGCAAGTCCGGCACATGCATTAAAAACAACAATATACGTAACATTATCTAAGTTTAGATCGATTTGCTCAAATAAATTCAACGCTTTTCAAACATTTTATTCCCAACATATCCTACGTTAAATCATAAAATATTGAGAAACCTTTCTAATATGCATTACCTTTCATCATAGCTCCATAAGTAATAATATCTTTTTTTTTGTTTAATCTGAAAATACGTTCAGCACTTTGAATATCGCCAAATTTCATTAACATATGCATTGCTGAAGTTAATACAGCAAGATTATTTCGGTAATTTTCAGTCATTTCATCAAGAAGTTTTCGCCCAATTTTAATCGCTCGATCATTGGCCAGTTCGGCGCATGCCTTCCCAGGCCAAAGAATCTGATTGCAAGATCTTGTACGATCTTTTTAGATCTTATAGGAACTTACTGTATGATCTTGAAAGACCATACAAGATCGTATGAAAATCGTACAAGATCTTGTACGATTTCATAAGAAAATCTTAAAGCCTGATTATCTTACAAAATCGTACTGTAAGATTCTTGTACGGTCTGATTGTTAGATCTGGTAAGATCTTGTAATATTCGTATAAGATTTCGTTGAACGTTCATTTTCTTTGAATGGTCGAATTTTGTTGTCTATACGATCCTCTGGACCTTTAAAGGGTTGAACTAATTTCATTATATGATTTATTTATAAATGCGAGCGGTTACAACGTATAAATACACACACAATACGTATATACATTCATACAATACATATATATATATCTTATGTAACAAAAAAACACTACTATGATGCATTTTCTTCAAATGGTAAGCCATTAAAAATATCATTGGTTATGTACATATACATTGGTCATTGTTGAGGCTGTTGTCATTGTTCAGAATCAGTTCTATACTTTCGACGTACATCACATATCATTTGTGTTAATGTTCGACGTAGACAAATATTGAAAAATTCATGCCAATGTGATTCACTTATTTTAAATCGAGCACGTACTGCATCTAAAATAGAAAAAAAATAGAAGTCTCTTTAATTGAGATTGCATAAAATTTAATCAATCCTATGAAAGTGGGTATTGCTGTAAAATGAGACAACAACTTTTAGTTGCCAAGTAATACTTGATTTTGTACTTCTTGCATTAAAAGGAGGGATACAGGACACTGTTTATAACTTAATGAAATGTCGTTACAAAGGAAAAAAGATAATCATTCAAACACACATGTTGGAAATAGAAAAAGGTGCGTTTAGTGCGTATGTAAGGAATAACATCGACTCACCTTTAAAAAGCTTCATACGATTAGCATCAAGGCCACGTTTGGCATAAATATCATTAGGATAAAGTATTGATTCACTCATTTCAGCAGGAGTAAATAGCTTTTTCAAAATATCTCTAGCAAATTGACCAGGATTCCCGCGATCATAAGTATCCAATAAATTTTCATTGTTAAATAGCTTAATATATGAAAAGCAATAATATTTATAAAATACAACAACGTCACTTACAACAACATCAGTAAATGCTTCGCCATCTCGGCGAAACTTGTCTAAACCAGAATCAACCTAGAAAGATAGTAATAAATCAAGAAAAAAAATTCAAGACCATTGTATAATTTCTAACTGTTGTTTGTTGTATTTGTTTTGAAAATATCTTCAGTGTCTTTTCAACTTTTTCATGATGAGCATCTATACGATCAACTAATTTTGAAACAGCATCAGTAAAATCTAGATATATATGATGAGTCGGCAAAAAGAAATTTATAAAAACATTGGATTAGAAAGAAATTTGAGTATTCTACATTTTTCCTGTGCAATATCTGGAAATAAGATAAATTTTTCTTAAAGTACCGATTCAGGATATGTTTTGAGAAGGGTCGAAATGTATCTATTTATAATCGTTTTGATATGAAATTTTTTCAACCTACCAGAACGTAATTCATTTAATTCTGAACGAAGTTTCTTTGTTCGATTGTCATTGTTTTCAATGATTACTCTTTTTGTTTGATGTTTACCACGAGAAACTAAAATGCAGTTGATGTAAGAAATATACCACGAACAAATTCTTATAAGTGAATCTTGAAAAACTTCAATTTCAAAAATTGTTTAAGAATGAATTCTAATGCTGATGTCACTTTTTTCGTCTAAAGATTATGCTTTAAAGCTACACGCCGAATACTTTTATGTATTTTTTACACAAGTCTAAATTAATGGAACAGAACTATGTCTGAAAAACTAATTTAATTTCGCACTGATATTCTCCAAAAGATACAATAATTCAACTTAGAGCATGCCATGTTAGTCTTTTTCTTCCGAGGACTTTAATTAGACAATGACTTTGCAAGAAATTTATTCTTCAATAAGACTTATAGGGGAATCGTTTGAAAAATGAATCGTCACTGAAACTTATCTTTCTTACTTCTATTATAAACTTGTTGATATTCATTAAGTGGTCTTTGTTGACATATAGCAACATCATCATCATCGTCGTTGTTAACATAAGGTTGACCTTGAGTATCTTTTTGTGATTCTGCTCTCATATTTTCCAACAATTCCTCGTCTTCTTCTTCCGCACCGTTCTCCTTTTCTTCTTGTTCTTGTTCTTCTCCTTTATCTTCTTCTTGTTCATCATTATCATCAAAATCAACTTCACTTTCACTACCTAGGTAATAAAAAAAAGATTAAAGTATGTGGATACTACAGATACTACTACTTTACTCACTAATTTCATGGTCTTCAACAGGATCATCAAAATTCATTAAATTTGATCTTGTATTAGTTTTAAATGCACGAGATTTTTTATTCGATTTAATATTTAAAATACGTGAACGATGGCGATATGTTTTAAATAGCTCTAGAAAATAAAAGGGAATACAATTAAAATTGCTTCTGAATTTAAACAGTAACAAAAGTTAATTTTAATTAGTGATGCTTTAAGTTATTCAGTAAAATAGACTACATAATTTGATTTTAATTAAAAAAATAAAGATAATTTGAAAAAAATGTGTTCATGTATCCTGACATTGAATAGAAAAATGTACTTACCTTGACCAACATGTTGCGATTCTTGATTCTCTGGAATAGTTTGCATTATTGTTGTCGATGGTAAAGAAGGATGATCTGCACGAAAGTTGACTTTTTCTAAAATTTAATTAGAATATATGAAATTGTGAATTTCTATTTTACATAAAATACGACACACACGGTTTTGATTATTGTTTTTTTTTACGTGTTTTGATGAATATGGATCGAAATTACCTAACATTAAAAAGATGTAAGAAATGTTATAGTGCGTCAAGAAGTAAAAAGATTGTTACTATTAATAATTTGCTGCTTCTTTTTCGGTGGTGGTGTTGGTGTCATAATGTAGCGAGCCGGTGTTTTATTTTGTGTAATTCGATGTCCACGTGACAATTGATTATTATCAAGAGAGGTCATTTTTATTTTTATCTAAAGCAACATCTTTTGTTAAATAAAGTTTCTTAAAATAAGCGTGAACCAAAAATTAAAATTATTCGAAGTTAAAGCATGAAGACGATGAGAAGCTGCTCATAAAAAATATGAAAAACTCGTAGATCTTGGTTGGGAATGTTAGAGTAGTTAGATTACAATTTTATTGGTAGTATCAATGTGAATTCGTTGGTACATGAAACGTTAAGTAAGAAAACTAATGATGCTAGTTATGAAGAAATTAAACAAAATGCTAAGAAAAAAGATGTTTAAGTATTTCATATGTTATCATACACTTTTATGAAATAATTATATAAAACCAATTTAATGTTTCAATGAGCTAACTAAAAATATTAATGTGAAGATCGAATTATTTACATGTATCAGATAAAAAAAGCTATTTAGTTATGTTCATAAGTAAAATGAATTGGGGTAACAACAACAGTCGAAGTATCTTCACTATTTTTAAATGGAATTACATATGTAATTATATCATGAACATCTATCACAGCATATGTATTGGTTTCTTTTAGAACAAAATAATAGAGATCGATGGGTTTTTTAATAATATCATAATAACAACTAGATTTGAAATAAGTACTGTATCGTTGATAATAAACGAAATGCTGAATCAATGCTAGTGTTTGACCTTGTAGACTAAAAAAGAAAAGAATTTTTCCAAAATTAAATTCACTAGCAGCAGATCCAAATTGTATGAAATAACTAATTGTTTTTTTCTTTTTTAAATATTTCATTGAGTGATAAATTCGTCTACGTAGCATACATCGACGATAATATTTTGTACAATTTTGAACAGCATTACATGAACATTTTTTGGCATGATACTTAATTAAGACATTATAAAGATCATCGCTTGAACCAAGTAGAAAAGAATCAAATAGACCTATGAATTTTGAAAAAACATTAGATATGCAATCGAATCAAGTCTAAAGAGATACACTTGAATGACTTGTATTTATATTATAACAATATTTTCCATTTCAATGAAAAAAAAACCTACTTACCATCAGATATTTCATTTTTTTCTTGTACTGAGTTTCGTAAATAAACATCAATATTATAATAATAAGCTAACAAGTCATGATGAAAAACTGTTCCATTACGATTTTTTGAAACATAACCGATAAAATCTTCATAAGCAAGTGTATTGATACTACATAAGGGACCATGTTGATCATATAAACTTCCAAGATGTTGATGCAAGTGTAAAACAAAATTCAAATGATTTTGAAAATATTTTTCATTATCACGATAATATGTAATAAGCAAATCGTTAGCTAATACACTTGTATTATCACCTAATATTTTATCACCATGAATCAATCGAATACCCAATACCAATAAAGATAAGAAACCAATTTGATTGACTGTTAAATAATGAATAAAATTAGGAAGAAAAGCATACAATAATAAGTTTCTTAGTTCAACGGCTTTTATATACGATAGTTCGTCAATACCACGTAATTTTCTACCAAAAGTATGTGGGAACTGTTGAGTTCGTAAAGAGACATCTATCGTTTCACGGATAGCAGGAGAAAGAGATGAAGATATTGTTCGAAGAACGTCGCGAAAGTGACGTAGTAGCGTCACGTGGGCATAATCAATTAAGACTGAAGAAGGAAGGGGGATGTCGATAATGTCCTGAAGAACTGAAACGCCAAGGTGTCCAAAAATATTAGAAGAAGTTTTTTCAGCATTTTCACCATTGATTAAAAAAGTGTTTTGTGTTCGTTGTTGTATTTGTAAACAATACCGGTATTGTCGTTTATGAGCTTCTTTGCTGTGAACTCCTTTAAGGAAACAAAAAAAACAACAATAATAACCTGTATGCCCCACCATGTTCAAGATCATTTTCATGGCGGGGCAATCAGCTATTATTCCATATAATATTAATTGAAATGACGTTGGAGGAAAATTAATTATAAAATCTAAAATGAGAAAAATAAATGTTCAAGTGAATTCTATGATTCAATATTTAAATCTTTAAAATAGAATATAACCTAGACATCTCAAAGTACTCATTAGCTTTGTTTAAGAAAGAAATTTTCAGAATTATTTTTCATCTAACATTCTCAGACCACCTAGATCTCAATATGAGTCTGTTATACCTTTTTTTTTAAAATTATTAATCGTGGTTAAACTAGATGCCAACCAAAGTTTAACATCAGGTTCAGTATATCCTATATACATCGATATTAAAATCATGTTTTGTCGTTTCATGCGAATGTTCGGCGGAAGCTCCACTATGGAAGCTGTAAATAGCCATAATTTAAGTTTAGTTGATTTAACAAGACTTGCACCATCAACATGTAAGATTAAAGATAGCAGATTCTGTTCAGGATATTTAATTAATAATTGTTGATATTGTTTAGCGAATGGAATATCATAAGGTTGCTGATAGGTATTATTTGAAAAAGAATCTTTATATTTTTGAATTTGATCTGCTAATCGAGATACAACACAAGTTAATAACGACAAAATATCAGTATCAAGTATATGAGCAACGTGTTTACATTCGGCCATTAAACAATCGTTACATTTTGCTTGATAATGTTTTAAATCTTTTCGGCATAGAATACAAATTTTTCTCGTTGTAAAATAATTAAATATATTTAAATAATTTAGCAAATTAGTCATATTCGATGGAGCTGTATTTGGACAAGGTAGTAACCTTTTGATAAATAACAAAATTTGGTTGGCATTGATTTTACTGATTTGAGATCGACGAATAAGCTGCAAAAATTCAATACTAGCATCCTGAAGCGAAATATTTGTATACTCGTGAAGTAGGATTTTATGATGTTGTGTTAATTTATTGCCATTTTCGTCATCAGTATCTTCTGAAAAATAAAAACTTTTAAAAACTAAATTAGCGAAAAAGACAATTTTTGATAAAAAGAAAATGGTTTCATCAACCGTATGATATTGAAAAACACTCAAGCGAGACTCAAATAAATCAGCCGAATGTTTAAGAATAGAAAAAGATCAGTAATAAATGATAATTTCTCAGCTACATCTGTTCAGACTCTACTAATTTTAAATTTCTTGCTGTCGCCAATCATTGAGATTGAATCTTAAACTAAAAAAACAAATAGAGTAATTCTTCATTAGGCAAACAGAAATATTTCCTCAATTCTTCGGTGTAAATAGGTAGTCAACCTCACCTATCTGTATTAAACATTCTAATTAATATCAGTCAACATAATTGCATATGAAAATTCTTTTCGTATTCGAATTCATTCAAAGGCATAAAAACAGAGCTTGTTTCGATTGTAAAACTGCATCAAAACAATGCCATATGTTTTGGACTTCGTTGGATTTTCAGCATATTCAGACTTATGAACTAAGCCTCAGTTAGTTACATCAGTCCCTGATTCAGTATAATAATAGCTTAAAGCTAGATAAACAATGTTCATTTCACAGATTCTAATATGTAAGCAAAACTTTGGAAATTGAATGACATTCAACATACACGGAACCACTATTATAGCTGTAAATGAGTAATTAGAAAACTCTTCACATTATTCGATTACTTATTACGCATAAAGAATACTCGTACACTTAACATTTCACAAGTATCACGTAATTTACTGAACAAAATGATGTGATTTAACTGACCATATATAAACCACAAATCGAAAAGTTTCTGAGTTCCCTTAGTTCTGCTGGCATGGTATGCATGTATATATAAAAACAAAAGCAAAAAAAACAGTCAAAGCTATTATATAACTATACCTTCAGATTCAACATTAACACCTTCAGTTGCTTCCACGTTATCCATATCGAAATAATTTACAATACAATTAGATGCTAATTTGTTTTCTTCAATATTTCTTTGTGATGTACAAGGCGAAATATTATTTGTATCTCGTAAATCTTGATCATCTTGCATCGTAATGAAATTGTTTGGTTGATTTAAGTTGTTCTGCATCGTATTTATCGAATCATTCAAATCAAATTCATTGTGTTCTTCTTCATCAAAATAATGATCAGCACTTCTAAAATAGTTTGCCACGATTCTCTTTGCTAATTCATTATGATGTTTATAATTAGCACGTTGTAAATCCAATCTTCTCTTCTTTTTTTGTTGGCAGCTTTCTACAGCGTCACGTAATGTCTTGGAATACATCATTTGAACGAAACCGTTTTTTCAAAATAAAATCAGCAGTTACAATAAAATTAGTGAAAATAAAAGAAAATGTATATCCTTATTCACAACTTTTTATAACCTACTTCAACAAATGCAATGGATAATGTAGATTGAAAGGATCGACGAGAAAATGAACGGGCTATTTTATCAGCGGACGTCAGTATTTTCACTATCGTCAGAGAAAAGAAAGGAAGTAAAACAGAAACTAAACTGTTATTGTTTATCGTTAGATGATTGTAAATATATTTATCTATTCTATTTTGCATTGTATTCTTCAAGTGCAAAATAAATTACTGGACAAACGTTATCTAACAGAAACTTGAATGTAATTGGTTAAACGAATTTCGTATCGGACGTAATTTTAAACACTGAAATACAGCGATAAACAAAATGTATGTGCAAAGCTGAACAGAAGTAATTTTTAAAATTATGACATATTTCGCATAAGCCAAATGTTTTATTTTAATAAATAAAAAATTTTACTGTTGAAGTTACTTACAGAGAAGATAGAGCTCATTGGATACCACTCGGATCCCGACAAGTTCAAACCGGATTTGAATTGGAAGATCTTAACTAGACAGTGTTGAATTCAAAAGAAGTTCTAATTTATATCACAAATTTAAAAAAGTTTCTTTAAATTCTTCTTCATCCTACTTCAAAACATTACATTTATTTAAAAAGAATAGAAGAATCGATAACATAAGAATTTCGTTCAAATCTGGGCCAAAAAACTTTAATGCTAAGACTTGGATTCAAGATTTCTTTCGAATAAGTACAGGTATATAAATTTTTAATTCAGCTGATTCAGGTCAAATATGGGTCTAAAAGATTTTTATTGGTCGGATCCGGTTCCAGAAACTCTTGAATCGAATGGTCTTGAATGGGAGTTTAAGCACTTAGGATCTTATCAGATCATATAAGATCTTAGAAGATACAGATATTCAGATAATGTAAGAATCTTACTGTAAGAGTCTTACATTATCTGAGTATCTGTATCTTATCAGATCATATAAGATCTTACAAGTACAGATATTCAGATAATGTAAGAATCTTACAGTAAGATATTTGTAAGATTTTATAAGATCTTACAATACGAATCTTACGATTTCAGATGATATGCAAGATCTTGTAAGATCTTATACGATTTTCGTAAGATTTTTTCACCTGGGNATATACGAGATATGAATCTCTCAAAATATTGGCGATTTTCTATAGAAGTTGTACATTTGAGAGATTCATATCTCGTATATAGTTTGTCCAAACTTCTGAATTTTTTTCTGTAAGCTAGTCTCATTGAGACCTTCAAGCATACAAAGTTTCAGGTACAAATTCGAGAATATGACTTTGCTGGGAAAGCGGGTCCTGCAGAGAAAATTCACTGAAAAATCGAATATCTTCCTCTAGGCAAGCCGTGGCCCGCTAATATTTTAACCCTGTTAGTTTAGCAATGAGACCTTTCATTTGATACCAATATGAGCGGTTTTCGTGACGAACAGTACAAACACCTCCATTGTAAGATCAAAGTGTAGTATCTGTTCTCGTCGGTTTGAAAGCCGGCGCTGGTTCCATTGGGGCCAGGCTCTTTCAAGCGGATTTTTGGACATCGGCCAGGATCACCCGGGCTCGCTCGGACCTGTGCCACGGATCGTCTCGACACTGCAGTGTTGTCGAGTTCGGTCCACTCCCGCCTCCTTCGGGAAAAGGGAACCCTCTTGTAAAATAAAAAATAAATATCAAGTTCGATCTATATTTCCACAAATTTGTTAAATACAAAAATTGCATTTAGTAATGACTTAGTAATAAAGCAAATGATTTCATCATTCGCCTATTTAAATTTCGATTTATCTATCATGACAATAGATCGAAAAATCATGATTTTATTTTGAAATATTTCAAATTCAGATGCTCTAAAAGAATAAATTCTTGATAGTTTTAACAACACAGTAACAAGTGTTCGATCTGTTTCATCAATCAGTTCAACAACATCGAGGTCTTTAAATTATGATGAACTTCCTCGCGTTGATCAACCATCATCATTTTATATATTAAAAATCTGTTTTGCTCTATTAATTCGAATATTAGATTTATTACATCGATTAATACTAAACGATTGACTTCACATACATGTTTACAATTAAATAATTCTGTTTCCCATACTATTGATCTATTTGTTAAACATAACTATGGAACAATGAACCTAAACAAACACAACTATTCAAAAACCTTTTCGTTTTGCTTAAAGATAATGCCGATCGATCTTTCAAATATATTCATTATGTTTATGAAATGGTTTATTTAAGGATTACGAAGTAACTCTGTGAGTTTTGCTGAGAAAGATTCAATGATTTCTTGAAAAAATGAGTCAGTTAGATTCTTTATTTCTAGATAATAATTTTAAATTTATTAACAAAACAAATAGGAAAACATTCTTAATTTAGATCGAAGTATATTGGTAGCTATCGTGCAATTGTGTTTCATATCATAGTGGTATCGAGATGAAAATCAGAATAGAGCAAAGTGCTTTTTCGTTGGCAGAGTTCTCTCTCGAAATCTGTATTCAAAGTCACAGTTTGCTCGTTTACTGAGTATGAACATTTTGCATCATATTTATTTTATTTCTGTTGTAGAATTTATGGAATTCTAACTAGGCAGCAAAAGTAAAATATCCCATCAATGAAAAATATTGAATACCAGACTCGATTTGAAGAACGATAACTTGTTTTCATTTCAAAACATACAGTGAATGAATCAATTTATTCGCCTACATTTTATTCATCACCAACTGACTACAAGAAACGAGCTCGACTTTGATTAAATGAGCACGCAACTACTAGACGTACACTTATGTCACAGATTTTTGTTCAAATGCGTAGACCAACAAATGATACGATTTTAAAGTTTCTCTTGAATTGCAAACTCACATAAATGTTAAATTGAATAGTTTGCGAAGACTCAGCTCAGAAATTAATATTTCTAGTGGTACAGCTAAATTGTTTTCATTGGCGATGATCCAACAAAAATCTAATCCATATGTTCGCGATGATACAATATTTATTAAAATCGTGGTTGATGTTGGTGATATGTCAAAGGCCCCGATGTATATCCAACAATTATTGATTAACAAAGAAGAAGAAGCATTGTTTTCACAACAATCAATTGAAACTGACCGTTGTAATGAACAAGAAGCTATGTCGTGTTTTTCTATTCTCCCTTTATTTCAATTTCTCACTTCCTTTTATAGGTCTGTTCCACTTCAGCGCACACTATCCACACAAACAGGAAGAGAACAGAGAGAGAGACAGTGCATGATAGAGGAACATATTATTATGTACAATAATATCACTTATACTCGAACATATGTATATATCGTCACAACCGTGACCATGATAATTCCAACAGTCGGCAAAGTTCCACATGAAGTATATTTTTCTAGTTATCATCTGTTCTAATCAAGAATTCTCTTATTAGTTGGCGATAATTTAGACTTTGATATGTTTACAAGTATTTTTACATTTGATTGTTTAATTGCATCATTAGAGTTGAGAACTATCGTTTTTTCAAGAATTTGAATAATCTTTAAATAAAATCAATGTACCATCAAAAAAGAGAGAAAGGCATGTTTTTATAATTAGAATCACATTTTAACGAACATGATTATTAAAAGCTAATATTGGCTTAAGTTCCCCACTTGCAAAATTAAAAAAAAGAGATAATGAGAAAAAAAATCAACATCTTTTAATTTGTATGAAGATTAGTGACATGAAGCGCAAAGATTTTTCTTCGTATTCTCATAGTAGTCCTACTGCATCAATGAACAAGTCTAAAAGCATTTCATATTTTCAAACGATATAATAATAATATCTCCCATAGGCTTATCGCCCGTTGGGACCGGCACTAAAGGGTCCACAAGCAGCCAGGTTCTATCGTTTTTTCTCTTTTACAGACGACGGTATCTGCACCCAATTCGTCCAACGCTTCCCCCGTTAATGATTATGGGTTGGCGATCATCATAGGGTCACGTGGCCGTGACATCTATGTTGAAGTTATTGTTTTGACTCTGCATACTGACTAATGATATAATCGATACGCTATCGGATGAGTCATCCAGAACAATTAGCCGTTAGTAACTTGTTCAGGGCTATTCCATGGTTGGTGATACTGTGGTTTGAACACAGCACCTTGTGAATATGTGTCGAATAACGTATCTACTCAACCATGGCGGCTTTTTCAAACGATAGATGCATCGTTTTTATGACTTTTAAGATTAAGAAAAGTTCGCTATTACCTTACACTTGGCAGTAATTGCTGTCTGAAAATGTGCATATTTCGATTTTTTGATTTAGTATTGATATTTTTAAATGATTCTGATTGACTTCTTTCAGTCGTTACTTATACATGCTTTAGTTTTGTGAATTTATCAAGAAAACATTTTAAGGACACTTCTAAATTGCTATACATGTATTGTATCATAAATCATTTTTTAGATTATTTTCATGAGAATGTGAATATTTTTGAAGTACAAATTCAAATCCGTAAGCTAGATTTCTTCTTTCCATTGTTTTCAGTGAGTGATAAAATCAAGTATGGAATCGCAGTATAATCTTATTGATATTATTTATATTTCAATTTTAAAGAGATGTCAAATATTTTTAAAAAAATACTAGTTTTTTTTTGACAATGAATAGTCGAAAGATCGAGTATAGACTTTTTTTACAAAAATCATCCACTTACAATCGTAGAGAAATAAATTTTATGGAATTAAGAATTTATTTTGCTTTGTCATCATTCGTCGTCTACTGAATATTTTAATGTTTCTATGTACAGTTCTATTGTCAATAGAATTCGTATTTTTAAGTATTTTAAAAAGAATGAAAAGAAAGTCAAAGTACACAGAAAGAGAAAAATGATGTCCTGTCGTAGAACAGTTTCTACTTTGGTAACCTTCTTCATCCGTTAACTACATCCATCATTCTGAAAAAGGGTTGAATAACAACAACAAAAAGACGCCATTTATTTCAAATTTTTATTCGTGGCTGAGTAAAACATTAGAAAGATTGGACTATCTCTCTATTATTCCACTAGACACATGAATAGTAGAATGATGAAAGAAGGAAGAAATTAAAGACTATTTTATGTGAATTTGTGGTCGAACTTGCGATTTTACTCAATGATGTAATTACAATATTTTGCTCCTTATTCAGTAACTATTTCTATACGTCAATCAGTCATGTTCAACGCGCTATAAACAAACTCAAAATTTCATTTCTTTTTCTATGAAAACTAATGGGGCATCATAGTTCTAGTTTACACTAAACCAGATTAGGATGAACTCATTTTGAATCCGATAAACTGTCTCAATTGACTGAAAACTAAAACTTCCATATTTTTTTATGAATAAAAATTTTTAGCCAGCAGTTGTAAATTCTTGTCGGGTCGACACTAATGTTATATCGATACATTACAAAATGTTAGTTCGAAATCAATCCTACTGATGATGTGGTTATTTCGATGGCATAGAATAAAAGCAAACTTTAAGTTGACCCTATATTCATAACGTTTCGTCATCTAATAAAGATGAGAACATTTCAGCAACAGAACAATGTGTCGGTTATATGAACATTTCAAAGTTGAACAATCCGATCCCTTTACATACAATAGAACGATCTGAGGAATAATTTTTTGTTTCTATAGAATTT
>OENM01001407.1:7499-35477 GCA_900239745.1 Rotaria magnacalcarata | reverse complement strand
TTCAAAGACCAAATAATTGAAAAGCTTGAAAATCTTATGAAATCAATTGATCAATGATATTATTTAATATTTTTTTAGTGATAATCAGTAATGTAAATGCTATTGGTAAGACATTTTCCTATTTTCTATATGCGAAATTCAATGTTTCTCTCTTCTGCTCGAAATAACACCAGATGCGATGGAGTCGATCAACATGGATTTAACGATAGTCTAACCAGCACATTCAACAATTGACAATATTAACATTTTAGACAAATCAAAAAACTTTGTTTATTGATATTCCGAGTGAAAAAACTTGAAGTGCCAAATAATACAGTTTTTTGTCGTATTTTACCACTGAGTAAATATATTAATATATATATGCATCACAAACATAGTAGGCATGCTCAGGATTGTATTTAAAATCCTGATACACGATCATAAATTAGTAGCGATCATAAAGATGAATCCATTGTTTACTTATATACATGTGTAAATAGTTGACAGTTACTCGAAGAAGAAAACCTTAAGAATCATAAAATCAATATCGAAATAAAGTTTCGAAAACAATCTTTTTCCGCTGTCACTGTTTACTCTCATTTTGCTGAAGCATCTGTTGATACATTGCCATCACTCGATCAGAATATTTTTACTTATGTAGTTTATCGACAGATTGCAAAGAAAACAATAACACTTGAATTATTGATTAACCAGTCTGATGAATGATTGAAAATTTGCATTTTGATTGACTGTATTTAACTATAGTTGAAATTATTGATAAGTTGTTGTTTTTTTGAATAGTATAACTCTAACCTACGTAAGATTGTTGTGTAATGTATTGCCACAGATCATTACATGCTTTGCTGTGATGTTAATTTTCTGTTAATAGAATGTTTTTGATCTTTGTATCCAATAAATGATTTGTGTTATAGAAGATGTCTATCACGATCGATCAATTGGGTTCTAACTAAGCAAATTTCTTGCTTTCAGTAATCTCTCTTCAAATAGTAGAGTCATAGAAAATATGTAAGGGCAACTTAAGTTAAGTAGAGAAACCATTCTTTGCCGAAGCGCTGAAAAAGATATAATCGAAACGGAGATCGCTGCCCTTCTTGTTCATTATTCGTGTGAGTGAGTTTCGTTGTGATGATCACTCTTGATGAACATCTATCATATATGTGAATATTGCAGTCATCATATCAGAATCACCTCGATAACTGCAGTCAACGGAATGCAAACCGTCAAAATCTATAGCAATACTTATTATCTCACTAAAGACGTGGAGCATGTTCTTTTATCATTGATAATTCTTAAATAAAATATCAACTGATTTTGAGATTAGAATTTCAATAACAGAAGGACGCCAGAATATTTTATTTACATCATAAGTGACTTCATAAGTAATTTAATTATATATGAATTTATAATTGGCAACTTGATTTTCAGTTCACAGTCGATCAGCTCAGGTGTTATGCTTTTTGTTTTTTTATAAATCATTGTCAAAGTTATTCACGTTTACTATTCTATTATATTATTCATTATTTTGATAAATTGATATATACGTTGGTCTGCATTAATTAAAATTAGTTTACATTTTTCCTCGACAAATAGTGTCATGGATTTTATTTGTTGTTATAAATTGTTCGAAATTTAATGTTCGGATTGATAAATTGATTGTAAATATATTTAAATTGATGACTTGGAGTTTTTCTTCAATACAAATTAGATTTTGATAGTAAATCATATGACTATGTCAAAACTATGATATTGCACAAGCAAAGCAGTTCCTCTCTCTTTCATTCTTGCAATAATAACCATTGAGAGCATCATTAAACATGACAATATGTACTTATTATGAAAACAGAGATACACACTTTTAAAATGTAGTACAATTCATCCGAAATATAAATTCGAAACTAAGTTTTCAAAAACTCATAATTTTTCTCTGTATATTTATCAAACGAAAATAAGAATCGTAATAGTTGGATGTTTGAAGTTATCTGACAAGACTAACCATGAGGCATATACACTTGTAACGAGACTATTATCATATAGTTTTCGCTCGTCAAATGTAGGTGAATATTGAAGAAGCACTCGTTAGCGGTTCTCCAAGGAAAATATGACTTTGACTAAGACTATTTCACATTCATTTTAGCTGAGAAAAACATCACAGTAAGATTCATCATAATCGACCTCGATAATCATCGGCCCCGCAATAAAATAGAAAAAGAACGCCGACTCAGATTCGGTTCCCGAAATGAGGTGGGTTCCCGGCACCATTGTATTATTATAAATATTTAGGAAGTTTTCTAAAAATTCACAATTTTTATTTCTTTCCATTAGAGATACTTCATATTGATAAAAAAATTTTTTCATTCCTAACGTACCAGACAAAAGTCGTTTTAGAAGATGCCATGTTGAGGATGTAAGTCAAGAAGTAGAGGATGACTGTTGCAGAAAAAACGCCAGCAATCAAAAGAATAAATCATGGTATTCTGAGCGAACAGTCTCCAGATGTTTTCAGTAAGAAATAACTCTAATCACTTGGTAAATCTCCGGTATGAATACTATTGCGTTGTTCCATCGATTCCCTATGTTTTTGTCTCTGACACGATGATTTTCTCGAACGGTTCTGGTTGACTTCGATCAAATTCGATTGTTTCTCCAGTTAGAAATCATGGAACTGGCAAAAAAGTCAGTTTCATCTTGGGTGTGGATGTGGGGTGTTTCTTTCACTGAAGTGAAGAACTCACGTATGCCCACACCCACACCCACTCTTTCTTGAAAGTTCGCTAAAATTATCATTTCATTCATGGAAAAAAATTGCAGAAAATCAACAAGATTTGTTTTTTCAAGCTAGCTCTCTGTCAAAATACTAGTATTATATTTGTTTTCCATTTCGGTATTTGCTTCATTAAAGTCTCTTTTTTCGACAATTTGTTAATAATTATCAGATTTATATAGAGTAGTTCAATCAAAAAAATGTACAAAGTAAATATGTTTCTGATCCTCGATGAAAAACTGGTGAAAATGTAAAGTTTCACCGTGCCAACTGCAGTATATGAAGGTCTGCTCATTTCATCCAATGCAAATGATTGCCCAAATCGAAATACGTTTTTGCAACTGATATTTAGTTGCACATACTACGAAAACGTGATTGAGTTTTTATTTTTTAATCATATTATATAAGCTTAATATTTTTATTGTTCGATTTTGAATCAAATAGCGATCAATATCAGAGACGAGTAGAATAGATAGCGGCGGCCGCGCTTTGTTCTATAAAATCGTCGACGGTGAAAGGTTAGCCGATTGGCTTACACTTCTAGCTGCATATCAGTTACTATCACATTCATCAGCGACTGTATATTCTTTTGCAATGGCAGCGGTTAATTCCACCGAAGAAATGACTAAACCACCTAGAAGTTACATAGCATTAATAACAGAAGCTATACAAAATAGGCCAGATCTAAAATGTTCTTTAAATGGTATTTATCAATATATTATGGATCATTATCCTGTAAGTATTTAATGAAAATATGAAATAATGATTTTAATTTTTTTTCTTCAGTATTATCGAGAAAATAAACAAGAATGGCAAAGATCTATTCGACATAATTTATCGTTAAAGGAGTTTTTTGTTAAAGTTCCACGAGACGATAAGCAACCAGGTTTGTTGAATATTGACATTCGATTACCGAACTAATAATATCGATACTTTCTAGACAATGGATAATCATTGTGACTGTTGAAAAGGACGTATTATTACATTAAAATAAGTGTAATATGTAACTTCTTCTGCAGATTTTCGAGTAATGTTGTTAAGGGTGAGGACAGGAAGCTGAATTAAAATAACTTTCGACATTTGTTCTTTTGACCAAATTAATATAAATCCAAAAAATTCACTCGTGTACTACTTCGAGAATTCATAGAATGATAGGACATTTCAAGTCCTTATGATTGATTCTGTACCTTTCAAGAGGCATTTTTTTATGAAGTCAAATGGATTAAGAATTTCCAGTAAGGTCTCATCCAATAGTTGAACGCTATGTTTGACAATATCGCTTCAAAAAACAAAAACTTAGGTTCAGTCTACAAAAAAATAAGATTTACAAAAATAAATTATGCATTTTAAAGAACTTGTTGTAGCATCTGACGGGCATTTAAGAATGATTTGTTTTACACTCTATAGTCTATCAAATTTCGGATCAACTAATCGAATAAGAGAGGACACATTACTACGACAACTCTATTAATATATATGAATATGTTTCCAATGAACATTATTAATTGACAGTTCAATTCTCTATGCAATTCATCATCGACGCAAGTCTGTTAAGCACAGTCGTTTTAGAGAGTTTCTCACTATTTGATCAACACAGTAGTATGGCCATATCTCATCCTATTGCAAACGATTGTACACAGTCAGATATCTGATTATTAGAACGTTCGACAGCTGTTATCAGCAGTGTATAACACAATAAAATATGATTGTCATCGTGACTGTATAAAATGACAGTAGTTATTATCGTTTTTAGTTGCTTCGGCAAACTATAATATCGTCCTGAAGTATCATCAGCTGTATTTGAAATTATTATATATAATATTATTATTCGTTGAAAAAGACTATCGATTAGTTTTTCTTGGTGTTTCATTGTAATTCTTCAAATCTCGAAAAAAAAGTTCAAGAAATATTCTTTTTATAGAGATTTCTTTAGTCAAACAAACGCTCTTGATAAAGATCGGAAAATCGAACATATATCATATGGACCGATCGAAAACAACCGGCCATAGCAAGGGCAAGTATTTGTCCTACCCTTAACGTATAATCTTCGTAATATCGGGTACCGCATAAAGAATGGTGGCTTCGATATTTTATCGATACCCCCTTCAATTGTAATCACTTATATTTCGACTTAGTTTTAAAAGATTCATCCTGTGATTCTCTACGGTGGCTNACCCTTTTGAGCGCTGCAAAATGGCTCTGTTCATGTTTTACGTTAAGCTTTCCTCTTCGGAAAAATCATATTTCCTAATAAAAGTATTTGTACTTTTCCCACTCTTTAGTAAATTTTCTAGCAACAACGTAGGATTTGAAAGATACAAAAGTATGCGCTTTGTAGTTATATGAAAGAGCAATTAAATGAATCTATTGAGCATGGGTTTATTCTCAATCTCTAAAATACTACGAAGAAGATACGTCAGGTACACTTCAATTATACTTGAGATCATACCGACATAAAATACGAACTTCTTTTATTATTTTTTATAAATAGGTAAAGGATTCTATTGGATGCTGCATCCTGATTCACATTATATGTTTGAAAATGGTTCATTTTTACGGCGACTTTGTCGTCATTTTCAACAAGACTCATCAAATAATCGTCATTGACATCAACAAGCAATACGACAAAAAGAGCATCATCGAAATTCATCAAGTTTAAATAGCATGTCACGCAAGCTTTATCTTTTCCCGCTCGCGTTACATGTATTTAAGTGATGTGTTTTTCTGTTTTTGTTTGTCTTTAATTTTTGAATAAACTAGAAGATGGGGAGTCGTTCCATCACAAAGACCTAATGCTACAAAATTAAATCGTTCTCGAAATTAACTTAAAAAAAAAGATATAACAACAGATGATAAAGGGGAGGCAGAATTCATCACAAGCAGAATTCTGCTGAGAATTCTATTTTCTTCTACAGAATTTAGCTAGAATTTAGCTTGATTATTAGAGGTCTGCAGGAAAACATTTCCGTGTCCCGTCCCGAATGTCCCGCAGATCCCTAGTAGAGACCGTCATAGGGTACTTTTTTCTGCCCTGCCCTGTCCTGTCCTGCCCTCATGGCAGGGTAGGACAGGGCAGAGCGCTTTGAAGAGTTTCTGATTCAATAAGTGATTCAGCAGTCTTTAGAAACTTTTTTAATTCTGTTAGATTATATTCTCGACATCTGACTTAATCAAATTGTCTTTTGTTAACAAAAGCGACGTCAGAACAGCAAATATTGTACCAGATATATTTCGCCAACACGAATCTGAAAAAACGAAAATTGAACACTTCTAAAGTTCTTGCAACTTAACCATGGAATAGTGTCATTTCTTTTTTTCTATTAGGTTCTTTTTACATTACACAATAAGGGAGAGAGCATGTTTAATGGCGATTTTTGTAGCACAATTAGTTTTCTTTCTAATGGTGTGTTGGAAGGAAAATTATTCTTGATTTTTTTATCGATAAATTAAATTTTTATCGAAAAAACTAAGTATTTTTGGTTGTTCTCGCTACTTTACCGTTTTATTGCGATAAAAAATGTTTCTTTAATGACTTTTTTCCTCTTGAAGTTCCATGACTCAATATAATTAGATCCGAAGAACGCAAAAGTCTAGTTCACGCATGCTTTCTGGAGATAGTAGCTGATATTTTACGGATGGTTATTGCGAATCACTCAATTTTCTAAAAATGTTCTGTTTCAAACTTCAATTAAAGAGTCAAGAATTTATCAAGAAAAACACTCGCAGCTGATTTATGAATCGAGTTTTCGATGCGCTACATTTTGATTGATTACTTCTTCAATTTTGGTCAATACAGCTCAAAGTAATTAAGAAATACAGAATTTTTCAAGTTGAAAATGTGTTGCAGGAACGTTTTTAACGATGCTTAGTTTTTGACTTTTTCTATTTCTCAGATTCGTATTTAAAAAATATGCCTGTTATAAAATTTGTAGCTCAGCCATCGCTCTTTCCTACAAGACAGTTTGATTAGTTCAGGAGTTGAGAATATGGTCTAGTAAGGTGGAACATTTTTTCAAAGATTTTTGCATCGCATATTATTCTAGATCCGAAAACAGAGTATATAACCTGAGGATACTTGAAAGATCATTCTCTTTTCACTATTGATACTTGATTCACCGACGTGGTATCTCTCTGTAAGCAACTCCAATATGATCAACTACTGTTAGAAAAGAAATTGATTCAATTTCATGTCGTAACACCATCATCATCCGTATCGACATCAATAGATAAAACTCAAAACAAAAATAAACAAGACCCAGCATTCATGTTAAGTCAACTGGTGAAAGAAAGCATATCTAAAATGACAGATGACAACAGAGAAGAAATGATTGCTTACTGTTCGGTCCAGTTTGCTGATAATTTGTTTGAACTAAAGGTTATTGAAGAATTTGAGCACGAATACAATTCATCCAAAGCTATCTGGTGGTATACTAGAAATACTTTTCTATACAAGATGGTCAATAAGGCTCTACGTGTCCAAGATATTGAAACATTGTATAAGTTGCGAACGTTTATTCGTGACTTGCATTCACAAATAACTGAGTATTACAAAATTCAAAATTTAGAACGAGCAGAAATTCGATGCCTGTATCGTGGACAAGGTATGCTGAAATCTGAATTCAACAAGATAAAATCGAACATCGGTGGTCTATTATCGGTAACTAATTTTCTTTCCACCAGCGCAAATCCTGGTGTAGCACTCGCCTTTGCTGGCGAGTCTAATGAAGAATTAATTGCAATTGTATTTGAAATTCAAATTCATCGAATGACTTTAATGAATAGTCCCTTTGCTTGCATTGAGAATCTTAGCCATTTCGGAGAAGCTGAGCGTGAATGGTTATTCTCAATGGGCTCCGTATTTCGCATTTTGCATATCGATCGATGTGAAGAAGGTAAATATTATAAAGTTCATCTGACACTATCAAATGAACAAGACGAAGAACTAAATAAGTTAGCTCGGCTCATCGAACCAAAGCTGCAGATCCCAAATCCTATTGCAGTATTTGGTATTCTACTTCTCGAAATGGGTAAAAACGAAATTGCTTCTAAATTTTACGAGAGAGCACTTCAATTTGATGTCGAACCATGGATGCGTTCTTCGCTACTGATAAACCTTGCCGAGAGTTACATGAATATGCAACAATTTGACAAGGCTCTGGTTTGTTTGCATCAATCACTGACGATAAAGCTGCAATTTGTGGCGTCCGATAATTGGTCACTTTCTACCATTTACAACAATCTTGGCAGTGTATATGGCAGCCTAGGCGAAAGCGAGACAGCTCTTGCATATTATGAAAAAGCTCTTGAAATTGATTTAAAGAGTCAAAATCCAGATTACAAAAAGATCGCTACTCGAATGCTTAATCTCGGTAGTGCTTATTTCAAAGCTGATCAAATGAAAAACTCCAAAGATCATTATCAGCGAGCCTTGAGTATCATACTAGAACATTTACCGTCAAATCATCCAAACATGGCTGTGGTTTACAACAGCCTCAGCACATTGTACTATGCCGAGAATAATTTTGAAGAATCCTTAAGCATGAGCCGCAAATCCTTAGATATTCGACTAGCATCACTATCAGAGAATCATCCTTCCATCGCCGAATCCTACATAAACATAGCTATTACACTCATGGAGTTAGCAGAAGAACCCGAAGAAATATTAGAAAACTACCAAAAAGCAATTACAATTGCATGTAATGCTTTTGGCAAGAACCATCCAACAACTGAGCGTTATCAAAGACTAATGGATAATCTAGTCGAAGCGCTGGCAAGCAACGATCCTGTAGAGCACGAGACTAGGACTGAAGCCACTTAAGTAGAAATCGATAGATAATAGCGGCTTGATATAATATTATTTAGTGTATATAATGAAAACTTTTATCAAAAGCAATGCGTAGACTTTGCCACAGAAAAAATTCATATCCGATTAGGCTCACAGCCGTCACAATATTCTCGTTTCATGAAAAATGTTTCTTAAATTTCTTTAAGCTAAATAAACTGTATAACTTGTTACGATCCGTGCAAAAAGAACGAAAGTTCTATGGCTTAGTGATGATGTGAGTGTGGGTGCTCACTAAAAAAGAAAGGTATCGTACTGAACCATTTATAGTTCAAGCGAAGGTCTAGAATCTTTAAAGGTTCTAGATTTGGGTACTATTTTCAGAACCTTTTTTCAAGGTTCCAGTCAAAAAGCTCGAACCTTTTAAGGTTCCGCATTTCTGTCTAAAACCATTTCAAGTTCAAGACTTTTTGACTAGAACTTTAAAAAGGTTCTGAAAATGGTACTGAGAAAATGTTCAATATGGCACCTTTTTTACGGAGCGTGGGTGTGTTTTATAGCATACTACGACGCGTCTCAATCTTGCTTAAGGGCTTCAGTAGGTGGTTTTGAATTCGTAATTGTTCAAATGATTCATAAATCATAGATAAATTAGTTTACCTATGTATCTACTGGGTATGTGTGGTTTAGTGTTATCAATACACACCCACACCCTAGGTAGGCATAAATCAGCAGAAGCACGTTCAATAGGAAAGCAGACTGACCTTCTATATCATGTATTAATGACACAAATCGCATTTGATACCAAGCACGTCATATTATCATTTTGACTCGACCTCAAACTGTTGCAGGAGATCACAGTATCGGTGCGTATTGATCCTCCAGCAATTTGGTGTGATTGTGAAATATTTCTTTATCACACCCATCCAACACCCACACCCTAGTCGCACACATCAACTGCACGTTTCGCCGATGTCGATAGTGATTTCGAGGAACGTTAGAAAACATTTCAATTCGATTGAATAAATGAAAAATTTTATAAGCAAAATATGTTTTTAAAATATGCATTTTTATTCAAAAGAAATCAACCATTTATTAGAAGGATCTTTTTTTCTTTTCGCTTGTCATACAATACGATGATCTATACTCCATGATCGAAAAATTGATCGTTAATATAGAGAACAAAATTTGTGTGTGTATGTTTTTATGTTTCCATATACTGATCACATTCTTCTAATTCGATTTCAGTTATGAATGGCTCATTCGGTAAATATGGTGCTTTAACTTGCGAGACTTTTAGAATCTTAAATACTGTATAGGGCATTATCAATAATTCACCTTCGTTTGGATATTGTGAAGAATTTTCCACATGTAAACCTGTACGTCGATGTTTCAATGTATATTTACACATTGTCCATGATTTAATCGATTTTCCATCGGCTTTATTACGCTGTTTGACACCAGTTTTCTCATATTCTAATTCTTGTCGATGTAGAAATAATTCGGCAATTTTTCGATCAATCGACGATGATAAAAAGGATTTCGTCATTAGACAACAGTTAGGTTTATATTTGCTGATATCATCAGTAGTCATTCGTACTACACGATAACCAGAACCAGTAAAGGAATATGTATCCAATGAAGAATGATATGAAAGTAACGCAATAATATATCTTCGCTCATTTTGACATTGAGTCGCACCACCGGCTATTTCAATATTAAGATAAGAATAGAAATCTGTTTCAGCTGTATAAGCTTTAATTATCCATCGGGGGTCTTGTTCTTCTGTAGCTTTTCGAAAAAAATCTTTTACATGATCAATACCACGAATATTAGACAGAGATTTTTTAATATAATTTTTTTCAATTTGTTCAAACATTTTTTGAATTGTATGAGTTTGAATAAAATGACAATAGACAGATTTAATTATTCGTCGTTCTTCAGTTGCATTTTCTAAAACATTAGCATCAATTAATTCCCATTCAATGGCACCTGTTATCGATACCAATCGATTACTGTTTGGTACGCGAAAGAAAAGTTCTTTTATGTCACTCGTTAATGCTTCATCGTATGGTAAACATTTATATTTATTTTGTACAGCACGATCAGCGCCTGCTTCTAACAACAATTTTACAATTCTTCCATGACCATGATAGCATGCAGCATGTAATGCTGTACTACCATTGGGTTCCATTCTATTTATCTCATCAAATGTAATGGTGTCAAGTAATTTTACAACTTTATCAAAGTCATTGCAACGACATGCCACATAGAATTCGCTACAAGCATCAGGCGCTGGTACAAGTGACGGTTGTTTTAGTTTTTCTTCGTTTGGTAGCTCTATTACGACTTTATCGAAATCGACACGTTCCGGATGATCCGATTTTGAACGATGAATACCATATTGATCGTCGCGACGATCTAATGCATGTTTATGTAACCCTTGGATAAGGCTTCCCATTTATCTGTGTAAATCAAATTATTTAAAAATTAGCCCAGATAAATTATCTGCAAAATAAGTACATTTACATTTCGAGAATGATCATGATTAATGTGAACCGACTCGTCAAGATACTATTTTACATCGAACAATGCGCAAAAATGATTTCAAAAATTCACCGATGCAAATATATACTACATCATTTTACCTGTGCATGAAGTAAAAAATTGTTTGTTTACACAATGAAAAGTTCTTTTCTTTCAAGCTGTATAGGGTGTAGTAGTGTGACAAAGAAGAATAAAATTCAGAATTTTATTGACACACGTTGTACTTTATTGCTTGCCAAGGACAAACATAGAGAAAAACAACACAAACATCACTGCATTATTAATGAATAGAGACGAGTTGTGCAGGATCAAAATGGTAACATTAATAACAACAACAAATGGATTTTTATTTCACGCACATACAAGAAGGAAACAATCGTGCATTGCTCATGCAATTGTTTTTGACACCATTTCATGTGACGAGACTGTACATGTGATTATTAGAGGGAGAAAAGTACTTGACATGCTTTATTAGTTATTTCTGTTGATAGCCAGATGGTTTTGATCCGATCGAAAATGATTCAAGAGAGAAGAAAAAACAACTAGAATCAAAATGCTGAAAAAATTACGCAGGGAGGGCAATTCCATGTTTTTCAGTATATTGACCCTAGGATCGTCATTTGTTGATCAAATTAACAAATTCGTTTCACTAAAATGATCAGCGCAAAACGTTCTACAGGACAGAATACTTTTAAACATTTTTGGAGACTATTGTGTTTTTTGTGGTAGACTACCCATGGAAGTATCCTACTAATATTTTGATCAGTTTCATCAACTTGAAACGGTACCAGATCAGTGTCACGATATTATTTGAACGTTCTGCCAAAAACGTCGGATTTATGTGTGGTGCAAGTGATGGGTATTAAAATTTTTATAGTTTGCGTTTTGTTCTTTCCGAGAATCGGTTCAGTTTTGATAAGAACAAACGTTCACTATTCAAAAGCGGCGATTATGCTATCGCATCGAGAAACAATCACAAGCTGACAATCAATCTTGTATTCGACAGCAGTCTTTTGCAGACACGACGCTTGTCTTGTTCACCAATTTTACTTTGATCCAGACGCAGCGAGAGGAGTGCCTATATAAAATGATGCAGTCGGATATGATCGAAGAGAAGGAATACGTAGTTTTACAGAGTTATTTCACAATACAGTGGCGATATGCTGAATCCTGGACTTTTCTATAGTGCTACTATCGACCTATACAAGTCTAACATGACACAAGTTATGCTGAATGACACACCAGAGACGAACATAGAAAAGAGAGGAAATCAAGGGTGTGGACATGGTGGTGTTTTTTTCCATGTCAACATTCACACCCCACACCCATCCATACCCACACCCTAATTTCTCTGTAGCGGTCTGTGGGGGGGGGGGGGGGGGGGNGGGGGGGTCAGGGGGAGGGCGGAGATGGGTCCAAACTTATCTTTCAGATCGTGTTCACAAAAAAGAACATCCTTTTTACATAGTACCTAGATTTCTAACTGTGCTAGAGCCTATTGTTTGGAAAGAGATACTTATTCTTCATCGTCCGTCTCTTAAGAACAATGATTTGCATTAAATAAAGGAGAACAACCAGCATGGCAGCCTAAACACAAAGATGAATGACATAAAACTTTAAAGAAACTATACCTTTATTACTATTAGACCCCAGACACACCAAAAAATTTAAAATCGAATTAACCAATGAGATTGCTAGAAGCGCTAAAACAGAATTAAGTAATCTTTTCGAGACGAATTAACGTTAATGCACCGATCAGATACGATTTCGTTTCGCCAATAGAAATAAAAATGTGGCGCCTTCTACATCTATGTTTTTCCGAGTATGATACTCACGAATCTTTTTCTAGTGAATGCTTTATAATTTGTTTTGCTATAATTTTACTTCGTAAATATTTTTCCTCTGTTTTTCAATAGTTCGAAAAGTTTTCTAATAAAAAAGATATACATGATAAATTTTTTGTTTATGTTTCGTAATGTAATAACTTGTTCTTGATCTAATAATCTATTTTAAAATAGATTTTATTTCATGAATTTATTAACAATGCTTTTGAGAATGATGTGTTAGTAAGCGCACACGTACGTTAGAGACACTTCTCATACATTAATTTTTTTACAATGCACTTTACATACATGAAAGAGGCTTGCTTCATACTTTTATTGGTGGATTCATTTCTTGGTGTGGACGCTTGTTGAATTAATTAAAACAGAATTAATTCTGACGAATTTTGGTGTGTTTGGGGTCTTATACATATCGGAAAGATATTGTACAGCTCAGTTTGATTCTATGCCCAATGAAAAACAAAGGTAAACAGATGTCGTCACGATGCAACGAGCGTTTAAAAAATTATCTATTCTCACACGAATATTTTATGATAAGACCTTCCTCGCATATAGAAATATACAAAATATTTTACTTGATATTTTACATACTATTTTAGTATAGTTTCTAAAAAGCTGAATAAATTACATATTTTTCGACTAATTTCTGTTGTGGCAGAATCTTTCCAGAAATTCAAGAACATTCAACTTTCTTGTAATTATTTCCTTACTCTTTTTCTTCTGGTTATTCTGACCAGATTTTTTCCGTCTTGCACTTCTGGAAAGAGTCTTTTTTCTTTCCTATGAAACAGAATCTAGTTTGATTTTCAAGTTTCCAAAGAATCTGTTCTGGTAATCAAGAAAAGCAAGGATCTGGAAAAAATCTATCCAAGATCGTCTACTAGTGTAACTTGGATTTATGGATTTATTCCATCTGATAAATTATTACAAGTAACGCTCGTCCGAGGACTTGCTCAGCTCTTTCTCGTAGAAATTCACTTTCTGAACTGCTAACAAACTATTTATTTATAAAATTTTAAAAACAAATGAAGCACACTCCTTCTGTGTCTTTCTGTTAAGTTGCTCTAGACGTTTTAGTTCAGCATCTTGAGCAAGAGATGGTCGGATTTGTAGAACTTTCAATGCGAAAGGTCGAAGAATGGCGACATCTTCTGCTTTCTTCACTCTACTGAGTGGTACATATATTGATACCACTTGCATTGTTCCAAGTGGAACTTGAAGGTCGACCACAATTTTGTTCATCGTAAGTCCTTGCGCCTTGTAAGTAGTTATTGTGAAAGCAGGCACAATTGGTAATTGAGTTTTTGTTATTCGAATCGTTTCTGGTATCTTTTTTCCACCTTGCACACGTTCAAAAAGTGGACCGAAGAGTTGCTTGATAGGAACGGTAAATTGTTTTTTTACCAGTGGAACAGGGATTAGTTTGGGAGGAAGACCATCAATGTCTGTTTCCACTTGCGATGTATTGATTTCCACGAGGGTGTACAATGGTTTACGTATATAGATCGTACTTGAGGGAAATACATCGCTCTTCACTTTCAAACTACCCAAATTCTCCTGATCGTCATATACGAGCTCTCGAAAAATCCCTTGAGTGCCGTTCGAAAGTTCGAGTTCACAGGCGATATTATCATTAAGAAGCACAGGCATGTCCGGTACAAAAGGTAAGAGACCAGGAAGAAGCTCGGTCTTTTTGTCGGGTAAATGAGTTTCCTTCGAAGTTTCTCTAGAGAACAACGATTGCCAATTATTACGTCATGGAACATCAAACTTTATATTTCTGTATGATATCTATTTACACACTAAACTATTGTCGATATCTTCAAGCTAAAATCTTTCTTCAAAAAGTGATCCCTTGTGTAACAAAATGATCAAAAATAAGTTTCGAAAAACTGACATCAGGCTCGAGTTCGTCGACTCCGATTACTCTACGGTCAGTCGTCCTAAAAGAATTGTTTTTCGTGAAAAAGTGGGTCCTTATGTAACAAAGTGATTCACAAAAAGATTTTAAAAAATTGATCGCAGAGTTGAACTATCCATTCCAGATTACCCTCCGACCAAGTTTTACGAAAAGAAAATTTTTAGCTAATTATTAATTAATAATTAATTAAAACTAACGGGTGTCCCAGGAATAATGAGCCTCTCAGTATTTTACTGACATCTTTGTCAAAACTAATTCGTTCGAGGTTATTTTTTTCAAAAGATTCGTCTTTTCATTCTCTACAAGAATATAAACTTCGTATTTCATTCGAACGTATCTTATCTTCAGTATAAGATGAAAAGTAAAGATCTTCAACAAGTTGTTTTTCGCAAATACGAAGATGGTGATGGTCCTACCAAGATCTATAGTGATTTAAATAGCTCGTTAGGATTAGCTACCATAAAAAGATGGTGCAAGATGATCCGTGACACAGGTTCTATCCAGCTATCAAAACCACCGGGTGGTCCACGTTTTGCTCGAATCAGTAAAACGATTCAAAAAGTCAAACACAAATTCAATCAAAAGAAGATGGTATCAGTTCGGAGTTTGGCTAAGGACTGCAGTATATCCAAATCCAGTTCACATCGAATATTGAAAGAGGATATGAAACTCTATCCCTACAAGATGAGAATTGAACCAAAACTTACGGAAGAACACAAAAACAAACGAAAAAAATTTGTTAATTGGGTCGGTCATAACTTTCGAAAAGAGGACACAATGCGTATCTTATTTTCAGATGAAAAAATATTCGATCTCGACGGTATGTACAATTCCCAAAATCAACGTATTTGGGCTGCTAGTCGAGATGAAGCAGATGAAAAAGGTGGCATCAAAGTGAAACAGAAATTTCCTCAAAAGGTCATGGTCTGGCTTGGTGTTTGCTCCAATGGAGTGACACCATTAGTCATTTTTGACCCAGGGACAGTAGATCATGCTGAATATATCCAGAAAGTCCTTCCAGTTGCACTTAAGTATGGAAATAAGACTTTTGGAAAACATTGGACATTTCAGCAGGACGGTGCGAAACCCCATATCCATCACCTAACACAAACATGGTGTCAGGATAACTTTCCATCGTTCATAGATAAGATCACTGGCCACCGAATAGTCCAGATTGAAATCCATTGGACTATTGTATCTGGGATGAATTTTCGCAGTGTGTCAACTGGAAGAAAGTGACATCAAAAGACATACTGATTGATGAATTAAAATGTGCAGTCAAAAAAATTCGACAAGATGTTGTGTTGCAAAGTTGTTCATCTTGGACTGCTCGTTTAAATCGTGTTTTAAAAAAAATGGTGGAGGTTATTTAAAAAAATAAATATATGTCATTTTGTAGAGCTTAAAAAGACCTATCTTTTGAAAAAAATAACCTTGAACAAACCAGATTTGATGGATATATCAGTAAAATACTGAGAGGCTCATTATTCCTGGGACACCCGATAACATCATATTCAAACTCCCCGTCATCGATTACCTTTGGTCAAGTTTTACGAAAAATAGTTCCTTTTATTTTTATCTTATTCTTTGACCAATCAGTGAAGTGCGGACACACAAGCAAGCAAGCAGACAATTTATGTTTGCTAGACTCTCCTCTACGAGAAAGAGAATATCCCGATTTGAATTAATTTTGGTTGTACGGTGCGTTTCGACTCTTGCTTAAGGAGTCATCATCAGTTATATTAGAAATCTTCCAGTACATTTGTATAACTATTAAGTAATTGGATAAGTTATAAAACCGCAAACTTTTTAATTTTTTTCTTATGGGAGTTAATCAGTTCAAACAAGAACTAAGAAGTCGACAATGCTTGAAATTATCGAAAATATTTTTGAGTTTTGAACTCATCCTGCCAAAATAATTGAAGAAAATACATTAGCTCAAATTACAACTCAAATTAAAATAAAAGGTTTACAACATACGTAAATCAAATGAATAGGCGTCAGGATCTGAACAAATGAAGAAACACCTCATGTTTAGTCAAAATACATTCGCTGTAAAGCGTGAAAACAATTTGTTTAACTTGTAAACCTGTACATAAATTATAAAAACACCTAATGAGACTCTGCGAATAAAAACGGAACGACAACGTTAAATTGATTACATGACAAGTGTGCATGGAAGGCAATTCACTAAAGTAAAGTACATGTGCAATAGGTACGATTCTCTGCTTATTCATTAGAAAAAAATCTATGTCCAAAGATTCATACCAAATTACACAGACTGTAAGATTACAAAGAAAATAATGAATCTCTCCTTGTTTTATAGAGATACATAAAACACTAAGCACACTACTCATTATATTCGGCACATAAGACATTATTGCTGAAGAATTATGATAGAACTCATGTTAACTATTCTATACTCCATTGCAAAAACGAGAACCAATAGTCTTATTGAATTTTCCCCATGCATGCCTACAGTTTTCTTTATTATGCACCGGAAATCTTCCTTGCTATGTTCTCTTTAGTCTATGTATGACATAATACGCTTTCGACGACATCATTTCCTTTGGTTAATCGATCATTCAAGAATGAATATTCTTCCTTCATTGTATGCGCATATATTTATTTTATATACAAATGAATTTTAATTATTTTGACATTTTCACGCTTGCATGGAAAAAGTGGGTTTTAATGATTCGAAAATATGCACAACTGTTAGTATATATTCATGTGCATTGACAGTTTCAATTAGTTTTAATACTGATCGAAAAAGAAGAATTGATTTTACACTAGATTTGAAATTAGTAGCATGAAGCTCAACATTGGTTTAATATTTTGTGGTATCATTTTGTGCTGTACTTACTCAATATCATTTTCGGATCCAATCGTAACGAATTCTTTACCAACAGAAGATGAGTTTGTGCAAATGTTAGAGCCGGAGCAACTAAAATTATGGACTGATATCAGAAGTCAATTATATGATGCAACTGAAAAAGCTGTGCAAGATGGTTTAAACATAAATGAAGTACAAAATAACGCTACTGCTGGTGCGTTACAAGACTTTACTAATGCGCTAGAGCATGAGCAACGCGCATTCCTACGTGGTCGAAACTTGTTTACTCGACTTGGTTGTTCGGTAGCATGCCGGGCTATAAGTAGTGGTCGCTAACGTTCTTCAACTAAAGATACTCTTATAAAAATTTGTTGTTTGAACTTCTCAATTTTTCTAACGAAGGCTTCTTAAACGCTAATAAATCTAAATAAAAATGTCATCGAAGGAATTTCTATTAAGTGAATATCACTTACTAAAATTTACGGTATAAAGCAGGGATCTCTCGTCAATCTGTACAGAGAATGAGGTTTAGTGAGTCGTAGTTTATGGTATTATTTAAAGTCAGAATGATTTGATGATTGAAAAGCAAGGATCATTCTTTAAGCGCTTTCGATCGGCCACAATTTTCTGAGTTTTAATTCATACATGATTTCGGATATACTAATGCTAATTCAAATAGTTGACAACGTATAATTTAGCTTCATGATTTTCTTCTATTTAGAATTCAAAATATAGTTTAAAGCATTTTTTAAGGTATCACCAGACAGTATTTTGACGCCATATGCAACGAGGAAGCGACATGTAAATGTATCAGGTGATTTTAGAGTGATTCAAACTATGTCAGAGTAATATTGAGCACTTTCACTAGACGCTATTAACAACTGAAAACAGTTCTATGCTGCTTAAATTTACTTTTAATGACTGTTCTAGTGTTTAGGGAATTTTATTATTTTTAATAAAATATTTATCGATAGAGTAGCAGGTATTTGAGCTAATAAACCCTACTTGTAAACCGCATTTAGAAATCTAAATAAATTTGCGAAAGGATTGATGTCTGTGACTTATTTTTTTGACAGTCTCTCTATTGATCAGTCTTGAAGAATCCAAAAGAATTCTTGATGTGTATTTTGAAGAGCCTTTAACTATTCTAGTGAAATCATTTTTATCTTTGGAAATGTCATGTTTATTACCAGAAATTCTTCAAATAGTATTGAAAGCCTGTTCAGTTACAAAATATAAAAAGCATTCGCTAATAAGCACGATGAAGATCGTCTCAAGACATTGGCATATCTGTTTTAATTACTATATGATTTACGAAAGCTTGTGTTTTTTCTGTAAAGAATATAGCAAAAGAACAAGTCATTTCTGCAATAAATGCATCGAGACGCATTTATCAGAACATGAAAGATTTTACGGTATACAAGGCATTATATCTATCGAGATCGATAGATTTCTTGATAACATATCGTGACCAAATTTTTATTTTGATAAAACAAAGTGCTTGACAATTTTTTGTCGAGAAACAGGTTCTAATATTCTATAGAGAACTATTGATTTAAAATATCAGACGAAATGGAGAAATTCGTGGAACTTGTTTTTTTATTTGAAGACTGAAGCTTACATGAATAAAATGGAAGTTCCCATGCTGATTTTTACTCAGCATGGTTCATTTTATATAGTACGTTGCGAGAATGTCAAAGAAATTATTCATAAAAATGTATAATACATCTGTTAATCATATTCCCTTTGTATACGAAGCTCTTTTAGTCATTGCAAAACTATCTTACAATCATAAGCCCCAATAATCACAGTTGATCAAGACTTTTGCATTATAAAAAGTCATTGTGAAATTTTGGCCTTCATAAAAGTTCAGTAAAATTTATTTTTCTTCCACAAAACCACGGTGTAGCTGAACATACTATAACTTTAACAAAAATAAACTGAAACTCCTATATGGATAACAGTATCAATGCTAAAAGAACAAACAACTATGAATGAGAGGAGATTATCAAGTGAACAGGTAGGGCTAACGTCTCATTCACATTAATTATACAACAAAAAGGAAAATAGCACAGTCAAAATAAAATTCTTAACGGCAGGAAATGATTAGAGAGCTAGTCGAGCCCAGTAATATCTAGAATTGGTACCCAACGGTGATCAGAAACAATGAATAGTGATGCTTTACAGCGGTTTATTTCGATTACATTCTTCTAGAAAGAATATTGCATAGTACATTTATTTGAAAAGTGTAATTCAATATTACGAATTTAATTGCTCTAACAACATGTTTCTATAACGCATGCAATACATGTCTTTTTTAGATCATCTTCACTCTTTTGAACCTCATGGACAATTAAACTATTATTTTACATATCTATGGAAAAAAAAATAACAATTCATAGAAGCGCCAAATTTTAATTGTATGCTAGTTATTTTCTCTGCAATAAAAAATGAACTGAAAACTATGCACATTCTCAGAAGTATATTCGATATTGATTAATAATTAGATCTTAATTGATGGTCTGACAAATATACTTTTCAAGTAGTATGAATCTAGGAATGAAAAATCAATCTCATGACTTACGCAAACCTATATGCTGTATACACGAAGAGAGATATAGGATGAAAGGCGTTTTTCCTTAAGTGTACAATAGTAATACATGGAAGTACGCTTTCGGTGACATCATTTCCTTTGGCTATTTGATCATTCAAGAATGAATATTCTTCCTTCATTGTATGCGCATATATTTATTTTATATGCAAATGAATTTTAATTATTTTGACATNATTGACAGTTTCAATTAGTTTTAATACTGATCGAAAAAGAAGAATTGATTTTACACTAGATTTGAAATTAATAGCATGAAGCTCAACATTGGTTTAATATTTTGTGGTATCATTTTGTGCTGTACTTACTCAATATCATTTGCGGATCCAATTGAAACAGAGGATGAATTTATGGCTTCACTGACAGGGTCGCAACGTCGGCTGTTAAATAATTTAGAACAAGTAGTCCTTTCTTCTGTCATTGATGCTACTACGAATGGAATGCGTGGAGGAAGCTCTGTAAACAATACTCTCGTAGAGAAAGTGAAAACCCTTCAAGGATCATTGACACCATTACAAGGACGATTCCTTGGCTCCGTCTTTAAGTCTATTGGTGGCTTCTTCAACAAAGTTGTTGGTGGCACCGTCAATAAAGTTGTTGGTGGCACCGTCAATAAAATTTTTGGTGGTTCCATGGGTAGATTTGTTGGTGGCTTCATTGGAGGGCAAGTCTGCTCGAATGTTTGCACACGTGTTATTGGACGTCGCTGATCTTTGACCTCTTTAAATAAATTAGAAAACAGATCAAGCTATCCATTAACGAAAAGACAAATCAATCTGCTATTCCTAACTCTTGCTTTTCATCAATCGATCAAAATTAAACACTATATTATAATATTTAAATTCTAAATAAAATTGTGTTTTAAATTTAAAATAATTAATAAAATAAATGCAGAGTTTCATTTCGCTAATGCGTTTCGTGCTATTTATTTATATAATAAAACACTCTTCAGGGCTCTGCATTACAATAAAAGCATAGAAGTTGAAAATTAACAATTGACAAGACTGGGAAAGTATATAAATTATATACAGTTCTTTGCAAAAAAAACTTGCATAACTTCTTCTACAGATATCATCTGGTATAAAAGTGTTCTTCGAATTCTTTTATACTGTGGTAAATAGACCCGATCGAGTACTACACGACACAATGATTTGATATGCCAACTGTTCACTCATAGAAGAAAAATGAGACAAGCATCTCTTTTTCGTCGGTCGAACAAAAATGTTTATAATCGAAATTCAGCATTTTTAACTTTTTCATCTGAAAAATGTTGATTAAACAGGAGCCCTCTTCAAACGTTTCATGTAGAAGTTAATAGTCTATAATATGCTATATCGAATATCATCATAGTTCAATACTTTTTCGCTCATCGTTACAATCAATAAGAGATAAACATCGTTTTTTCATAGACATCACACAATTTTTCAAAACATTAATATCAATGCGTATGGCACATTCTGGATAAATTTTCTTGTGCTTCACTATCGAAATGGAAAGAAATTGCACTGATACATATGCATACTGTAGTATATCTGTAGAGGGTTTAGCCCTCAAAAAATGACTTTTGTAGTTATTTGTTATAGTAGAGAAACAAGCTTTAAAAAAAATAATTTTGTGCAAGTTTTTTTGCAAAGACCTGTAAAAGACTATAAAAAATGATTGATTAATATTGGCAATTCGTTAGAATCTGTATTGCTGTGTTTTTGGGTTATTCTTAATATGTCTCATATATGTTGAAATCGTTGACGCAGGTTTTTATTATGGAGTATGGATATTCGTTTTAAGTTGAATAGATCAATTAGCATTGTTTGATATGGTATGTGTCGATTGTTCTTGTTATTTATTGATTAGACCAATTTATAATATAATATAATCGTCACGAATTCATTCGAAGTATTTGAATTTGTTATCAAAACTTATAGGAATGCTTTATTGACTTTTTTAATTAATTTTCTTATTAATGATGGTCGATGAAGACTATATTAACTTTAATTAAAATCAGGATTTAGACTTTGACTTTGTTTAATTGAAGTCAAGATCTAAACTTTGATCTTAATTAAGGGTCATGATCAAATGGTTTTGACCCTGCTATACTTGTTCAACTGATCATCATAATAGGATATTTTGATAGGACAGGAAAATCAATGTTGCTTTTTAATATGGTTGGATTTAGACAGCATTTTAATATGGTTTGACATGGTTTGAAAAGTAATTATATTAATAGTAAGTATTTAGGTTCATTATCCCCGGTGAATCAATCCGATACAGAATCCCATCGGATTCTATGGGGTCCTACCATCCGACGAAATTCCGTTGGATTCCTGGTTGAGGAATCAATGTCGGATCCGACAGTCGTATTTCCAATCGTATCCGATTGTCGTAACCAATGAAATCCGAAGCATTCCGGTTCCGATTGACGGTTGATGTCGGATTTTATCAGTTTCCGATACTAGGATCTGGTATCGATTCCGGAACCAGGAATCCGACGATAATCCGATAGTTTCCTTGCGCCTTCCGAAGAGCTCCGTCGGACTGCAATAGGAACCGATCGGAACTCATCGGATCCTAGACTAGGATTCATTCTCCTTGGATAATGTATTGCGCTGATCCTTCGATTTGATTATTGACTATATATTTACATTCAATTCATATGATATTCATTATTGATTTTTAAGTTTGATTCAAAATGAAATTGATGTTAGGGTTTTAAATTTCAATATGTATAAAGGGTGTGGGTGTGAGTGTGTAGAACACTTCATCCTCTAAAGACCCACACCCACACTCTTTGTTCATTCCTTGACCCCGATAAACGGTAAATGATTTCTGGAAATTTGTTGATTGTTCCTGATGCAATTGTTCCAGTTAAAGATGAAGACTTCGAATAAAAATGCCTAACTTGGACATCGCTTCCATATCAAGCAATCGTAGCCCATGGCTAAGCATACCATAGAGAAAGATTTCACATGTATACCACCATACTGCTGATTTCTGATGGTTTTTACGCTTTAATTCATTTATTTCTGTTTCAGGAATCTTTCGTTGTTGGCAAAACTTCACTAAAATGTTCATAGATTTTTTGTCATCATCATCGATTTCTAATATGATATCCTTGAAAATCATCGAGTGCATGTATGATGGTGGTAATTGATCCAGATTTTTTTGATCTGAGCCTGTCCCGCTGTCTGTCATAGTTTGCTTCGGAACGAAACTGATCGGAATTGAATCATGATCGCACTCATGGGCGAATTTTTTGAGTGATTGACATATTGGTTTGATTGAGGCGAAAACACCTCGAATCTTTGGTCATTCCTTTGCCCATGGTTCATGGTGCGCCTTGTTGCCACAAAAAATATAAATGGCATCCACGTTTTGCATACCATGAATGTCATTTGAGAGGCTTTGTCCTACAGCACCAGATGAAATTATGAAAGCTTTCCCCTCATCCATTTCATTGAGGAACTCGACACACTGTTCTGGTGTCGTGCACACATTCACATCACTCACCGCTGCACGCAATTGTGCCAGCGTACTTCGGCAATCTTCAGTAGTTTCATCGATATTGCCGTCGGCCCAAGTGGCCAAGTAGTTCTGAGTCATGCGATGTCTTGACCGTGTGCCATTTGTTATTGCTGTTCGAGATGCACTAGTGGCAGCTGTTGATTTTGGAACAGTTGGTTCTAGTTTTTGTCCCCTCATAACAAATACGTATTGTTACTTGATATAAATGATTGCAAATAATGAATGGCAATGAAATTATTGTTGAAACATTGACCTCTTTTCGATTTATATAGCATATATATCTTATTTTTTTATAGATATGTTTTATGACGTTAAATGTAGGTGCTTTATCTTTTTCTCTTGATACTCAATAACATACGTTTACATCACTGCTATTTCTCAGATATTTTCTATCAACAAGAAACGAAAGAACGGAATTCAATTATGTCACGAGTTTTATAATTATTTTTTCCAACTTTCGTATCTTTTCAGGTTTACAAACAATTGATTGTTGCTTTCTCAACAGAGACCGAAACGAATGGCAAAAATGCCATTCGATTCGGCATTTTTTGTTTTTCAAAACGGTAATTCGATTCGATTCGGCTTTTTTCGTTCTTCAAAATTGTAATTCGATTCGCTTCGGCTCAAATTGGGTTTACAAAACATGGTATTCACTATTACATAGTATTGTTGTTTTCAGACTGTCATCTTCTTAGAATGAGAATAGTCTATCGATCTTCTATAGAAATATTTTGAATAAATATAATTTATCAATATATACATAAGAATTATTCATTTTTTCAAGAAGGAATACATAAAATATAAATTAATGAACACATTTAAGTAGACTAATTAAATAAGTTTATTTTCTACAGAACGAAGAAAAAGTAATGTCATTTACTGTATATGGATCTATATTTATAGTTTATCGTAGTCATACTTAATAAATAAAGAGGTTGATATCAAGACCACAATCGCATTGGAAATGTGAATAAAGTTAAAGTCTTATTAAGTAATCTAATTGATACATTAAGAGTTAAAATCACCTCTAAAATATTACTTAACTCTTAATGCGCCAATCATATGACTTAATTCAACTATAATGTTAATTTACTTCTCACTGAGAAGTTCTCAGTGTGATCGGGGTCTAAATTGACTAAAGAAAAAAAAATAGAAGGAAAGAAAGAAAGAACGTCCGTTTTAAATGGCCATTTCTTACACCAATTAAAGTGCACTTAACCATGATAGCGCTATCTAAGAGAACAATAATGACCATTAAATGAACACGATTGGCAGATATCAAGAGAAACAGCAGAAGTCCTTTTTCATTCCCGGGTCGACTGATCCGATATCGGATCCGATAGGAACCTGGAAATATCCTACAATCCAATACAATTCTATCGGATTCCTCGACCCGAATTGAATGATAATTCTGTAAGATCTGGCAGGATCCGATAAAATCGTATTGGATTCCAGTCGAATTGGATGGGTTCCGATAGGTGCCTACTATCGGATTGCTCGACCTGGGTTGGTCATCTCTTATACTAGTCAACTGTTCTCGACCATGTCACTGTAGAACAAAGAAAATGATTTTGAATAACCGAATGAAACTGAAAAAGAATGAATCGATTCGATTCGATTCGGCAGTTTTGGAGTTCTATTCAGAGTCGATTTGATTTGATTTCGGTCTCTGTTTCTCAATTACTTCGGCTACTGCAGTATATGTTTATCTTTTGTTATCTTGAATCGATTTATTTCTCTATTTGTCAAGAACGAAGAAACAGAAGTAAAGAATTTAGCAGTTTAGTTGTTTTTCATGTATGTATAATTATTTTTTGTTTAAGTGAAGAAAGGCAATAGAATTAAGTTTTGATTAAACCAAAGATAAATTTTATGTCCTAACTATACTTCTCGTAATTAAGGAGTGATTGAAGAAAACAATAACTACCACAAGTGTGTTTCAATTTTGATGCAATGAGTTGGACACAAATCGCATAGCTAGTGAAGGAGCAAATAAGTTAACTAATTAGTTGAAGTTCTTAAAGGATGGAAGATTAAACTGCCTATTACTGATTCAAAACTGAGTGGGAAAATACAAAGAACATTTACATACATAGATATTTCAAGCACGAAAAGATTTTCCCTCAATCATCACATAAATTTCATATAAAAATCCATGCAAACTGTCACTGATTAGTTTTTGAAATTTTATTCATTGACTTAATCTTATTTTTGAAAGTCAATAAAAAAAACTTCTTTTCACTTTTGGTTTGAGTTTAATTTCATATTTCCGTTAGTGACACTAAATTTGATGAAATTGATCATAATGAAGTAATACATGACATAAAGAGGTACCGAGAGAGTATGTGTTGTATTGTCTCAGTGATTATGAGAAATACCCAGGTCGAGCAATCCGACAGTAGGCACCTATCGGAGCCCATCTGATCCGACTGGAGTCCAACACGATTTTATCGGATCCTGTCAGATCTTACAGAATTATCATTGGATTCCGGGTCAAGGAATCAATGTTGGATCTTCAGTGTCGGATTTCTATGAATTCCAAGGAAAAACCGTTGGATGTCATCGGAAGTTCATAGGATTCCGACACTGAGGATCCGACATCGATTCCTCGACCAGGAATCCAATATAATTGTATCGGATTGTAGGATATTTCCAGGTTCCTATCAGATCAGTCGACCTGGGTCGCTGCTGAATTTTATTTATGATCATCACTTTTTCCATGATCTAAATAGTTTTGAATTCCAATTATAATTAAAAATAAATTTGATAGTGCCTTTTTATTTATACCAAATGTATAAATAACAAATCTAGAAATGAAAAGAATCATTTCGTTTCACCAAAAAAAATTATAATTTAATTATGTGTCACAGGAATGAGAAATCGCTGAATTTCGATGTTCACCACAAAACTAACGAGAAAAATCACTCGCTCACCAACTACGTTGAGAAAACATCGTTCTCAACGAAAGTCGATATTGAACTATCGATACTATCAAAAGCACGATAGTTCTATATGCTTGTATTAAGTTAAGAAATAACCGTTGACGTACCGAAGAAAACAAACATCATGCTATTCATAATGTATCATATGATAATCGAGATGTTCATTTGTTTCAATAGATTGATGATGCAGTATGAGTTGATTTTTATTTAATGTAAAATAATTTAATTATATAAAATTTGAAATAAATAAAATAAAATAAAATATTTTATTTAAATTCTAAATGTTTTTTTCTTTCATTTATCGATATTGCGTCTTGTTTATACGAACATTTACGAGATTGATGATGTTTGTGTTGAGATTGTTGTTGTTTTGATCTAGTTGTATGTTCCTTATCTATGACCAGATGTTTTCTTATCATTTCCACGACCAATTCCTGATGTTAGCTGGACCATTGGCATAAATTCATAATCAGATATTTCTCACGTTGAATTGTATGTTGCTGTTGTTTTTCTTCGACTTCATATAATTTTCTTGTTGCTTGTTCATGTAATTCATAATCTATCATTAATTTAATTATTTTACATTAAATAAACTCAACGCATGCTGCATCATCAATCTATTGAGACATCATTCTTATATTTTATGTCCAGTACGTAAATTAAAATATTACCACCGTATTCTTTTATTTCTTTTTCATTCTTTTTTGAATAGTAAGTGAAAATATGAAGTGAGAACATTTAAACAAAGAAACTTATCAAGACCTGTTTACCTTTGCTTCGTGTTAATATCGCGCATGTAATAAAAGAATGAATTAAAACATATACATGAATTCCAGTGGATTCATTTCATAATTATTTATCACAAAAAATTACTTTTCTAGTATTATCATTTTTTGGGTTAAAAAGAAAATTATTTCAATTTCTATGAATTCGATAGACTCCACACAACACGTGCTGAATAATACGTATGTCTATAAGGTGTGTGTGTGAGTGTGGGAAAATTGACATCCGCACCCACACCTAAATCATATGACTATGTCAAAACTATGATATTGCACAAGTAAAACAGTTCCTCTTTCTTTCATTCTTGAAATAATAACCATTGAGAGCATCATTAAACATGACAAGATGTGCTTATTATGAAAACAGAGATACACACTTTTAAAATGTAGTGCAATTCATCCGAAATATAAATTCGAAACTAAGTTTTCAAAAACTCAT
>OENM01001406.1:20575-35480 GCA_900239745.1 Rotaria magnacalcarata | reverse complement strand
GATGATGTCGAGTTAAAAATATGGCCTGACCATATGCATGAATTGCACAATGATGTGGGCAGAATAAACGTTTTGAATTACGCTTTGGAGTGGATTTTAAAGCATTTAGATTCAAATCAAAATCAACAACAAGAACACTGAAGAATTTTCTTTCGTAGACATGAACAGTATGAAAATGACTAGTAAGAAAATCATGCCAGAAAAATAAATTTTTTGACGTCCTATTGTAAATTCTTTTTAATACAATCCTGCCATATCATTTTATTTCAATATGATCTAGCCGATTGAAAATGAGCTGCAGTCATTCGCGTTAGTGTTCATTGCTTGTAATGTTATGATTGAATTCGAGTACGATAAAACGACATCCATAACTAATCAGCTGATCTATTTACTTTTCACTATTATATCTCATTAAGAATATATAGTCATATGAATGTCTTCGATATGAATTCGCATAGCTTCGGCATCGCCTCAACTAGTAAGACATTTTTCTAGTGATTGCAGTTATTTTTCAGAATAGAATCAATCAAGTAAAATAAACGGATCTGTCTGATATCTTATTTCTACAATAACGAGGTTCTAAAATCAGAACAAAACAAATGAAAACTTGCTATGTTTATTTTCTTTACACGTATATATGAGAGTCATTAAACACACTAATTTATTCATAGGCATAAACTATGGCATACGCTCATATGAATCCATAGTTTGAAAAGAAACTCTAAAAAACATAGATCAGATCACAGGTATTCAATTATCGTGCAAGTTATGAAGATGAAAGAATTTCACCATAAACATTGAAGCTCTTTTCAAATGGATCAAACGATTGACTATTGTTTTGCATACTATGGATGACTCACGCGAAACAATCAAAACACGTACGCAGTTGGAACTCAAAATGAAGCGCGTAATAACACGAGAAACGGAGACTTATTCAAGAGTAACCTAAATTTTTCTTGTTTCAAAGTGAATTCTACAAAATATAGCAATAAAGACACAATCAAATTAATTTACAATGGAATATTTATCGCATATAGTAAAGCTGTAGAAGTTTTTGTTCTTACAGAAAGTTAAAAATACTGATTTCTCTAGTGTAAATCAATAATTTGTGGACAGGTAAGACGAAAAGTAACACTAAACTACTTATCTTAACCATATCTCTAAAGGTCATAATACCTTACACTCCCTCTCGTTGCGATATTAATATTACTACTTGACTAGACTGTTTTTATTTTCATAAAAGTTCTCGAACTTTTTCGTTTTTTCTCTTCTACTTCCTTGCATGATGTATCGTGTTTCATTGTATTCTTTCTTTTCTTTACTGTTCTTTCAACTTTTAGGCATGACGTTTGCAGCGTTAGTGATAAAAATTGAAATTCTGTTGCTTTCGCGACACGTAAGTTTTTCAGTATCATTCGAAGCAGTATGAAAAGGTACGCATTTGCTTTATACATCGAGCGTATGGCGATGACACGCACTAGATTTTTGTATTTTTGTTTCGATTGTATTTATTGATTGCGTGAAACCTCTTATATAGGATATGTTTTTTTTGGGTGAAAATCACAAGCCAATGCATAGTTGGACTTTTCCAATGTTACTTCATTCCTTTAGATTTCCAACGAACACAAGTAAAGGAAGCTCATGCACGATGAAAAGCTCTAGACATCTAGTCATCAACAAGTTTGATTAAGTTATTTCAATTGAAAATCATTTAGTTGCGTTTGAAAACGATGATATACTCATCGAGATCATTGGTTGTGTTTTTATTTACACTGCAATGTATTTGACTTAGATAATAGAATAGATATGCAAGTTTTTTTTTGCGAAATCTATCTGAACTCGACTTTTCTGATTATTGCAACTTTCACCGAGTAGAATAAGTACGCACTACTTAGATGAGACATCTGCTGTTTTATTAATTATGACAAGAACAAAACAATCGCCAGAGCGCAGTAGAAGTGAAAGACCTTTTATCTGAACGAAAATAGTATACTTTATAGATACACTCAAGTACCTTGTATTCACTATGTATAAACGCTCAGATGCAGTTAAGTTTTTCTTCCAGACATCTGTGAAATCGATCTAAAATGCTTTTTATCCTTGAAATATATGTTCAAGATGATGATATCACAAATCGGAAATCGCATTCAAACAGTTTCTCAAGTTCTTTTTAGATACATTGTGCTCATTGAAGCATAGACAGTTACAACGCAAGAAAATGGCCAGTACACACAGTTCATCAATTCTTGGTAAGCTTTACGAGAAGAATTTTATGTGCTTCATTCGAATTTCTATATCTCTACAGATCTTTCATTTGCCATGGATTGCACAGGTTCAATGGGCGCATATATAAAAAGTGCTACTGATAACATTCGTTCCATTGTCGACGAAATCGTATCGAAAGAAATGACTAATATTCGATTAGCACTAGTAGAGTACAGAGATCATCCTCCACAAGTTAGTAGTACGCTAAATTGCAACAAAATAAAATTGTAGCGATATCTTATTTTTTAAGGATACCACATTCGTCACTCGTGTGCATAACTTCACCGACAAAGTTCAAGAAATGAAAGCATGGTTAGAACAGTGCAGTGCTCAAGGTGGTGGTGATACACCTGAAGCAGTGGCAGATGCACTTCATGATATTTTGAAACTTTCATGGCGCTCTGAGGCAACCAAAATTTGTGTTCTCATATCCGATGCACCTCCTCACGGTCTCAAACAATGCGATGACAGTTTTCCTGATGGATGTCCACTTGGTCATGATCCACTAAAAATAGCTCGAGAGATGGCTGAGAAAAATATTACACTGTATGTAGTAGGCGTCGAGCCACCAATTTGTAAGTTTTTGCGTCAAACTTCGAGTACAGTGTTTATCTTTGTGGTAGTTTCATTTGCATAGCATTACAGAAATTTTCTAAAGTGCAGGATTTATTAAAATTTCGGATAACTCTTCGAATATTTTTTTCGTTATATGAGTTTTGCTTCAATAAGCATTCTCATAGAGGAATCATACTAATTATAAGATATTTTTGAATATATAAGAATCGATTGATGATACATAGTAAATAAAAGTTATAAGTGTCGAGAATTATTATTTATACAACTGTACCTGCTCCCGTTGTACGTACAGAAGCTCCAGTATTTATGCAGCATATTAGTTAGGAACGAGATACGTTACCTTGCAAAGATAATTCCATTGGAGCAATAGCTTCAGCATGTATAGTGGTTAAAATTGTGTTACACAGTACTTCATTCAGATGACCTCTTCGAACACTGATAGTGTTCCAATTAAGTATCTTACTGAAAAACTGGAGATAGCGATTCTATAGTAGACACAACATGCCCAAGCAGACTTCATCTGTACACTGCTAATTTAAGAAGTTTCGGTGACTGCATATTGGATTGCATTGAATGATTCTTAAAATTTACCATAAAACAGGAGCTATTCAATGGTCTGAAATGTTTTGGTTTGTATCAAATCGAGTATATAGACAATTTTTTCTGTCCATCTGTAGACTAGTTCCACAACTAGTTTTTAGTTCACAGACATTATTTTTGAGTTGAAAAAAATTCACGTTCTAGCTTCTATGTGCTTTGTTTTAGCTCTTCAGCATTACTCGATACATATTTTTTATGTAGTCTAGGAAAGACGGCTGATATTTCCATTGATCTAACAATAATGATGAATAACATGTACTTTAATACATAGTATTGCATCTTTCTGGGAGTCGATTATTTATTTGTTCAACAGAAAGCTTTGTAAAAGCATTAAGCAGAAAGCAAAAAAATCTCATCAAATTAGCCTAGCTCTTTAAGTTAGAATATAGTTTATCTCTGAATAAGTAGAAATTCAATTTTTTTCTTTGCTTACTGACATATTCAAAAATACATCATTTATTTATACAATGGTAGTGCCTTATCGTGAATTCTTTATGGCACTTGCACACATCACTGGCGGACAGTATGTTCCTATGATGAATGCTAATCTATTGGCTCAAATGATCATCGCTGGAGTACGTGAAGAAATATCACTAGATCGTGTTATGAATAGTTCTCGGAAAGACATCATTAAAGTTATACAAAAAGCAACGTCGGATGGAGTCGACGATCAGGAAACGGCCAAACGACTTCAAAATGTCTTTATTTCGAAGAAAATACAAGTTAATCGAATGAAAAACGAAGCTGGAGTACCATCTAAGGAAGCTGAAGAATGTTATGCAAAATGCGCTGATATGGCTGATATGCAGAGTAAATATAAAAAGACAGAACCAACCTCAACTACACATGTAGCTTCAATGGACTATGGGCTGCAAGAAGAAGAGAATGTAACTGTTGACCAGGCAAAACGTATTCTACAAAAGGCTAAAAATTGGGAAATTCCAACTAGTCAAGAAGGACACCAAACTGAAAGAAAATCTTTTACAACTTCCCATCGCTCAAGAAGGAGTGGAGACACACAGAGAGATCATAGTACACCATGCAAATATGGCTCTAGTTGTTACGATCATACTGACTATCATCGAACAAAATACTATCATCCCGAAGGTGATAAACAACAAGGGATGCGAACCAATCAGCAAACATCTTGCAAATATGGCTCAAATTGTCATGATCATACAGATCACCATCGAGAAAAATATTCTCATCCTGAAAGTGATAAGAAAGAAAAAACGCAAAATATTCAACATACACCATGTAAATATGGCTCCGGCTGTCGTGATCGCAGTGAATATCACCGAGACAAATATTATCATGCTTGAAATAATAAAGGACGACAAAATAAACATTTATTAACATAAACTATAGAAACAAGATTTGTACTATCATAATCTTGATGTGATTATAACCCACCTCTATAGTGTCATCTATGACAGCATCAAAATTAATCACTAGATAAAAATAGGAAAAAAATGTTTAATTGAGATTAAAAATGCTTTCGTTTCAAATTAATAATCGATAATTATAAAGTAGAAAAAAATTGAAAATGTGATTTGGCTCGGATATATGTATGACTCAAAGAGCGAATTATCTATTGAAAGTAAAGAAGAGAAACAAAAGGACTACTGAATATTCTCTAATAAAAACCTATCATCTTCGTCACATGCATTTCACAATACCACTTGTAAAAAATGTGTTTTATTGATGACTGTTTTTAACTGTATGAATTATAAAATGAAGTTAATGGTGTTACTTATTTTTCAAATTAATATGAAATATTAAATCACTCAGTTTTTATTGACACAATAGAGTGCACAACAACAAACTAAACATTTGTTTAAAATATACTGTTTTAATTCCACCAGTTTTTGAGCCACTACGGAACTACGTCTGAATAGAAAATGAGCGTGTTAAGATACTATATGTTGACAAAATTACTAGTAATCTTGTGAACAAAGCCCATTATATTGAATTTCAACAGTAAATATGAAATTGTATGTATTTTCTAGCTGTTGATAATCTTACATGCAGTCTATACTATGGCAAAGTTAGCAAAGAAACAGCAACTAAGAATATTTTATAATTGTTTTTTTGCACCAGCAATGTGAATAACTTACAGGATCAAGTAATTAGTAACGCATTATACGCAAGCACATTTCAAACGACTTTTCCCGATCAAGAAAAACACGTGTTTTGTTAGACCAAAAATAATTGCTGAATACAGAAATCTTTGATATTGATATACATAAATTCCGAAAGGAACTGGCGCCACTAGAGTGAGTTCAACGAGAATGAGTTTTACTTCTCTCACATTCTTCGTTCACTGAAGAAACTGAAATTAAATTTAATATTTGATGATTTGCCCTATACATATATACAATTCAAATAATTTTCCGCGGATAGTATAATAATCTTGAGGAAAACTCTTTCTTTTTATTGCTGATATTAGATTCATGGATAGTTAAATTTTTGCTTTTTTGCGACGTTAGTAATTACTCTTTCGAAACACTTCGTTTTCTAGTACCTCATGTAGTGGTGACACCTATAATTTTGATCGCATATCTCTTCAACAAAATTAAAATTACCTGAAACTTGCGGCTACTCTGCCTGTAATTGCTACTCGTACTAAATATCATCAGAGACGTTTACTTGACATTATATTTAATAAAAACACTATATTTTGAGATTAGTGGCAAATATGTCGGTGAAGTTAATAGAAAAAAAAGAACCAAATGGTAAGAAAGATGCATTAGATAATGTGTAAGTATCTTCAGATAATGATGTATATCATTGAACCCAATATTAAGATTTGCATAGTTTTTCTTCTTCTATGTTTATGCTTACGTATAATTCTCCAAAACCTTCATTGCAAAGCGAGTCGGATCCATGCTTATGTATTATTATACAAAAACAAAGACACCGTCTGGATGCTCGAAGAATCATATATACTAGGATACTCATGTATGATAGTGCAAGAGACCTTTTCGAGATGTAGGAAGAAAAAATGGACATCGGAGTAACTTATATAGACACTAAATGTTTGAATCGACTACCGACACGGCTCCTAGCTCAACTATTACGCATCATTTTTATTTTACAAATTAAAAACACATACAATCCATTTGACAAATCTATTACAGATGCTTCGTTCCTATTGAACACTTCAAAATTGTGTACCACATTGTTCAGAAAATTATTCTTTCCTAGAAATATTTAAAAACAAACAGTTATGTCAGGATCAAATCCTGGATTTATGTTAGGTTTCTCATGGAGAATCTAAGTTTCTCTTGCCTGAATATTCATAAAAATCGGTACTAACGCATGCGATTGTGATTGACGAATAAAGAATCTATAATTATTTGATAAAGTTCAAAAACTCTACTTCTCGAATAGAATCTTTGAACAAGGACCAGATAGAACAAAATACTCTATTCTATTCACAAATCGCGGCTGATTTCGAAAATGCTTCTTTGATTCAGTGAAATATTTCTGCAGTAGTAATGATTCAGACTTCAAACACTCAAACTACGAAGCTTCATCTTCACCAATTTAATCTTTAAACGTCATTAAAATTCATCGTAAAAAAAGTATGCATGCAAATCACATAATTTCCTTCGATTGTTCTGAGTATAATTAAGAGTTACAATTCCTTTTCATTTCTATCAGAGGAAAAAGATATTTTTGACGAGTGTCGATTTGATCAACGATCGTGGTCTTGTGGGACCAAATGTAATGCTTCAGGCTCATAACATCCGAGTTGTGGTTGACCGTCGATCGCGGCTCGTCTCTTTCTTTTTGATAAATATCCTATTTCAACTGGCAAATCATAGAGATTGTGCAATTAGCTTCATTTCGTCTGTGTATGATGACATTCAGTGGTAGTGTTGTGCAATAACACATCCAACTTTGAAAATTACTTGAATCTGATTGCAGTCAGATTTCATGTCAAAATTCATTGAAATCGATTATTAAGAACGGTGAAATCCATGGAACTAAAAGTCGATCGTACGAATGTTTGCATACTTCATCGAATTTTATTATTTGTGCGCGTAAGTTTGTGAAATTTGTTGTTGTCGACCATCACTGTTTGACCATCAAGAACATGGATAGCTACCAGAGGTGTCCACAGGGCCAATTTTATTGCCCTGCCCTGCCCTGCTAGTTAAGAAGAATTTTTTTCATGTTTAAATTCAAGTTTAAGTAATCTTTTTTAATTGAAAAATAGTTCAGCAAATAGATAAATGATCAACAAATAATAAGCTACTCCCATAGGCGGCGGAACGTTCCTAATTTAGGGGAGGCTCAAATTTTGTTTTTGAAAACAACGACAAAAAGTCGACATTAGAGGGAGAAAACACAGTTTTTAATTTCTTGGTTGTAACTTTCATTCAAAAAATTTTCTTCACTGACCCATTTTGCACATCTTCAGAACAGTCGACAATTCTACTACACTATCAAAATTTTTATTCCATTATCAACATAAGCATACAAAATCCTAAACCTTGACTAAAGCAAATAAAAACGTTGCAAGCACAAAAATTATTATTCATGCCAAAAAAAGGCTTTTCTACTCTGATTTTTTGCAATAAAATCAGAACAAATGCTGTTCAAGTTTAACTGATCTAATTTTTTTTTATGAATGTGAGAGATAAGGACATGATTAAAGCGTTGTTGTGTCATTGTTGATCGTAGTCCCCTTCATCTTCATAAAGGAGGCGTTAGCAGTAATAAGTAAAAATATTTCAAAAACATGCAATATACATATCCTCAGGCTGAACATTACTTCGAAGAAAAAATAGCATCGCTTTTCTAACCGCTTTCACTTATCTAATATAGAATAACGATGAAATCAGTATTTGTTTTCAAATAACTGAGCCCCACCAAGCCTCCGCATTTGTTTTTTAGGGAAGGTTTGAGTCTCTCAGCCGCCTATGACTAGCTCTAATTGAAAAAGTGTATATGATGATGTTGCGTCATCAATGATGATCCATCAGTAGATATATTTAATGAAGAGAGAATAGAAACTTCATTTTCATCATCAGGAGAGATAGATGAAATATCAGCACATGAATCTATCGCCGATGATAGCGATGCATAGTTTTATTTTTAATAGTTTCATTGAAATAATAAGAACATGAGCAACTATTACAATTATATTTTAAATATATGTGCACTATTATCACTATTATGATTCCTTTATCATTTTCTTTTGTTTTCTTACAAATTTAATTGGATCTCACACGGTCATCATATAAACACAAATATAACAATCTATTTGCCATTTAATAACGCCATCTGAATTTGTTAGTTTCCTTCACGTTGCCGAGAAAAATAAAATTGCTGTTATTTTCGAACTAAAGTAGGTATATGCAGAATTTGTCGGGCATGAAGATATAGCCCTGCCCTGCCCTGTACAGGGCATAATACTTTTTTCAATTTTTGCCCTGGGTCTTGCCCTGTGGACACCTCTGATAGCTACAGTAGGTTATAATTGAATCATGGACTATAACAATCTATATCGAATTGCTTACTGCAAGTTTTAGAAGATTTTTTGAAAGATAGTTATTCCGGATATGGAAAAGTAGATATATCTTAGTAATTCGATATCAAACGCCTTCAAAAAGTTTGCTAGCAGAACCTTCTTACTGATAAACATATGTTCACAATTAAGTCTATCTTTGGAAGCAATATTGTCACTGATTGTTTAAAAATATTTTGTCAATGAATGGATAATTGTATTTGGTCTACGATAATCAATATCGGAAAGTCCAATGTATCAAAATTGCAAACTGTTATTCTGTTAAACTAAGTATTAGAGTTGTCTCTTCTTGTTACGGCATAGTAGGCAAACAATTTCCAATCATTCATCTATTTTGCGATATCAACAAGACTTTTACGAATAACATATGCACTTTTTATTTAAGAAGCATGGAACTATATAGATAAGGAACAGTGTGATCGAGAAAATTAGAGAGCTTTCGATAGAATTCCCTATTCGACGTCTGATCAAGTTTTACTAAGTATAGTTTTTTTTTCTAGTTTATCTTTCTTTATCTGTTAATAAATATGAACATCAACTTTTTTTATGCTTCTTTCATACAATATCATTGTATTTTTCAATGAAAGCGTGTAATGAAGAGTTGGAGATTCGAAAGTTTGCAGGTATTTTATTAGCTGTGTATCGTTCTATTATGACTAATATAAATGTGATTTTGATTTGCGAATTTATTTATTAAGCTGCAAAAATATGATAGAAGTAATAATGACGCCAAATATTATGTTGCATCTTTCGATTGTTCATTAGTCATCCTCATCTGGCGTAGAAAAAAAAATATATTTCTACATTCGTTTTTCTCTATTGCGACACTGTATCTTGAAGAATAGGGACCTCTAAATAACTCTAGCGTATAGGTCTCGATTGTATATGATGAAACGTATGAAATAGAATGTCTGATTTTTCTTCTTCGGCTTCCCGAAAAGTTCAACAGCAAATGATTCACTGCAGAGTGTCATTGAAAAAAAAGGAAAGCTACTCGAAATATTTAGTAAAGCATGAGTAATCGTAGAAAGAACGAAGTCCATCATTATTTTTTTCTGACAATCTATGCTTTGTTACTATGGTAGTTAGTAGTCACGAATACTACTATGTGATCGGTTTTATTGGTTACTGTTTTTTCCATCTGATATTCAATGCGGTATGCGATTTCTTCGTTCAGGTTGTCATTTGGAAATCGCTATCATTTTATCGTCTCTTAAATAGAGTGGGTTGATGTTATATAGTTGATTTTTCGCTTTTTTGTGAATAATAGAGTAAAAAGTTATTATTGAGGGTGGTGCAATAGTCTACATCAGGGTGGCCAGATCTTCTGAAAAATAGGGAAAANTTCTGAATTTTGAACATGTTTCTGATTTTTTTCTGAATTTGGAATAAATTCAGATCGCTGCTTTCTCATTGAAATTAGGTACGATTATAACCCATTACAATAACAAATCAATGGTGTTTCATCGATTTTCTCTATTAATCATCTTTTATGTTCCTCGTTCGAATTCTGATGTCGAATTGATTTTCGGTCATATGAACCATTTATAGTCCGATTATCGTAATCCGATAATAGAAAATCAAATAATGCTTAACTTAAAACAAAAGTGAATGGTGATTATTCTTGAGAAGATTTTTATTAGCATATGTTATCTTAAACGAACTTCCTAGAGCATATTCCAAGTGATACTAAATATGAATAACAATACCGAGATGATGGGATTTAACTTTTTTTTTCCGTTGGATTTCTTACTCTACGCAGAATGTATGTAAACGAGTTTTAAATTTAAAAAGAAGCTCAGCATTAAGTGTTTTCTATCGATGTTTTCGTATTAGCTAAACGATATATTTACTATATCGTCTTTCTTTTTTATAGAAATATCTTTGAAAATAAAGTTTCAGTCAATGAACAGAAACGTAGTAGAATTTCGGATGCCAGTATTTTGGTGGAAGATGTACTAATTTGCCAAAAAACTGCCATTTTCTGATCGTTTTCTGATTTTTCAATTTTTAATCTGATCACCCTGGTCTACTTACAAAATACTTGAGAAATACGGTCGAGTTTCAAAAATAACGCTTTCATGTTTATCTTTTTTCTTGTGCAATTATGTTAAAAATTAAAGAAGCACACACTTTTCCAAGTTGGTGTTGGGATTTGATGTCTGAAGAGTTTGATTGTTATGAGATCGGTTCTTACTTGTGTTCAATGACCTGTGTAGCTTTTTCTCTGCTTTGATGAATAAATTGATCTCTTACAACCGATACAATTATCGATTATTTGAGTTCAGTATTTTATTATCATGATTAGCTTTTAGTGAAACTCTAACGATAAGCAGCGTGGCGCAGCGGAAGCGTGCTGGGCTCATAACTCAGAGGGCGGTAGATCGAAACTACTCGCTGCTATCTTCTCTTTTTTTCATTTTCATTTCTATGCATACTTCTAAAATCTGATGCAATATGTTGCAATAAAAAAATAGAATGAGCACAAAATTTCATCATAACTAGCTTTTTGGTTAGTATTATGCAATACAATTGATTTACTATGCAATTCGTACATACTAACTGTATCAGTGGCATAGCATTGCATTCTCTAACGTTCTAATTAGTTTCACTTCGTCTTCTGCAATGCATTTGCCCCACAATAGACATATTATTTTGATACTAGATTTAATTTTTCTATGATTTAGCTTATTGAAAATAATTATTCAATTGTTTAACACAAATATATTCGTCAAAACAAATCTGAGAAAACCGAAGCACTAGTTTTTAGCAGAATTAGATATAATTACGTATATGGCATTCTTTAGCCGTGATCTCAATCAAAAAACTAGATACTCACGAAATTACTACTGGTTAGATAATGATGGTGTTGATTCTAATTGGGAATGAAAAGAAGAAGTACTACCACAGTCACCCGATACTTTTACTCATCAATTTATGTTCACTTTCGTCGTTTGAAGTCGGCTGATTTAAAATTAATCATCTGTCTCTTTCCATTTTTGGTAATTAAAACACTCAACCATATGGTGACATGTTTGCAGTATTTTTTTGTTATTAGTCAAACTTAATCATACCTTTTTCGAAGTAATGCGATTCATTTCAATCTAATCAGTATAGAAAGGTGCAGACGTTAGTGCACAAGTGAACCATAAACGTATTCTTACGATAGAAAAATGAATGCCTATAATTATTCAAGTCTAAAATTATTATGTTATAGGATGGGAAAAGAGCACATATGTTTCAATAGAAAGAGCGCGTGCAGTATTTAGTTGACAGAAGCAAGAACTCAATATATTCAATATAAGAGTGTTTTAAACAAATGACATCCATCGGAGATACCGGCGAACAAACTGCTAGTCAAGCAACAAATAGACCAACAGTGACTACAAACGTGGGTATTATTAAACGCTGGCGTATCTGTAATAGTGACAATTTACGCGACGAATTCTTCTGCCCAATATGTTCGTGTTTATTATGGCAATCGCACTCTTGTGGATAGAGGCCTACAGGTTGTACATAACCTGCCATGCCATGCCCTGCCCTGTCATGGCAGGACAGAGCAGGGCAGGTTACAGCAAAATTTTACAGGGCAGCTTGCAGGGTACAATTATTGTAACCTGTCAACCTGTGACTAATGCATTAGATATTGTCCTTCTCTTTCCAAAGCTATCAATAAGAAGAATTTTGATAACTAGAGCGAATTGACAGTCAATTTCGATTAGTCTCAATCGTATTCCATAGAAATAGATGTAGCGCTATTCTACTCTTTATGTTTATATCTACTCAAATTCACATATAGTTTTCTAATTTTGAGTTTTATACTATTATTTTCTTCATTATCGTTATTAATCAACTATTCAAATGTTATCATGAATATCAGCCGGTCATTTTTCTTTTGAGCTGCTATCTATGTCATATTCAAAAAAATATACGACAAAAAAACAGTGTTCAAATTCTGATATTCATGATGATATCTGGATGGTGAGTACGGATGGAACTGTGACTTTACTTTAAATTTAATATTTTAAAACTGTTTTAAGCTTCAATGCTTATTTTAAATTATATTTCTAAAAAACTTATTAGAAAAATCGCAATTCATGTGAACAAAGTGATTTTTTCTGAACGAATGATAGTCTTACAATAATATAATTTTATAATGAAAGAGTTTGTTGGCAAAATGTAACCTCGGTAAAAAAATCTACTTTAATTTTAGGTTGAAAGTATTTTACTCACTTTAACTACTTCATCAAACTTAGTTTAAGAGCTAAGTACACCCTTAATAATGAGAAATTTACGATATATATAATGTTGTTTCTGATTGCTTTATACTTCAAACAAAACGAATGGAATTTAATGATGAACTCGTACAAAATTTCGGGTTTTTCTTGAGTACCAAAAAATACAGGACAGGGCAGGTTAAAGGTTACGAGATAAATTTACAGGGCAGGGAAGTGCAGGGAAGGGCAGAGCAAGGTTACCAAAAATCAGCAGGGCAGGTTACAGGTTGCCAAAATCGTGTACCCTGCAGCTCTCTACTTGTGGATTGTGCCAGAATTTGTTTTGTAAGTACTGCATTTTGAAATGGCTAAAGACGAATAAGAAATGCCCATATGGATGTTAAGAATACAAGGATAGGAGTTGTTCACCGCAGATGCGGTGTCTTCTGTTCAACATCCAGATTCAGTGTCAAAGTGCTCACTACGGTTGTAATGCAGCGCTTTCATATGACTCCTTAGAGACGCATCAGGCTAACGAATGTGCTTATGCTTCTACTCGATGCCAGTACTGTGAGAGTCTTATGCTAATCGGTGCCATTGACGCTCACGAGCAAGAATGTGGACAAAAACTTGGCAGCTGTTCCGTATGTAACCAATATATTCCGTTGCGCGTATTGCAACAGCATCAATCGTCTTGTCTTTTGGTGAACCCCCAGCATCATTTGCAAAACATCAACCAAGTTGGCAATTTAGCACAGCATGTTCAAACACTTCAACCTGAAACTCTAATACAGAATATTCTACGTCGATTGGGTGGCACTGTCAATCTTACGCCAGAATAGCAAGATATACAGCATCAGTAGTATAATTTAGGTTGGTGGCGTCGTTGCNTGCTTGTCTTTAGTACATCTTTTTCTCGAGAATCCGCGTAACGCGCTGAACATCCTTTGTGTTGTATGGGAGACGGGTTTTTTCCGTACGTTAGGTAGTCTGATAGCATGTGTTATTATAGTCATTGCTTATTTCTTTCAGAAAATATACAGAGGCTTTCTTTTCATTATTGTTTTTGTCGGACTCTTACATTCCTGTGGACCGTGGATTCCTAATTTGATGGATGACATCTCTATATTGTTACTTTTCAACATTCTCTTTCTAATAGTTGGTTCATTCTTTATTTATATGAATGCTCATCGTTTGAAAAAAAATATTGATTTTAAGGTTTTCGTAATGGTGTACGGCAAAATTGCATCGCAGTTGAGATTTGTTTTGCTCCTTGTTCGTTTGTATTTTATGCGGATTCCTGCCTATGTAACTGCAACCTTTGTTTCTGGTGTTGGCATTTCTATCGCTTCACTATTTAGATAACTTTCTTTAACTCAACTAGCAACTTAGCCATGATCATAGACAATGTGTAAAACGTTTTCTGTGCAATTTTGATTTTCGCACTAACATTGATGGTTATTTGATAAAAATAAAAACCAAGATCAACTACATTCATATCGTAATAACGGCCGGCATGTAATAAAAAGTTAGTCAGTAGATCTTAGTTTTAGTTTGCTAAGATCATATTAAAATAATATGAGAGATGCCTAAATCTGAGTTAAAGTTTTGACATATAATTTAGACACAACAAGATTTAGTTTAAAAAATCAATGAAAATATCTATTTTATGTTTTATTCTCACCTTCTGCTCAACATGAAAGGTATG
>OENM01001405.1:0-35487 GCA_900239745.1 Rotaria magnacalcarata | reverse complement strand
AACCAATACCAATACCAATACCCACCAATGCCAATACCTACCAATACCAATGCCCACCAATGCCAACCAATACCAATACCAATACCCACCAATACTTACCAATACCAATACCAATATCCCAATACTGTATTGGTATTGTTACATCCCTAACCGTGGTACTATAAAAGCAATAGCTTTTACATGCGGACGATTCATTTGAAACAATACTTACAAACTCAGTATGTCAAAGCAAACTAGTAAGTCGATGAATAGAATTCATTTATATTTATAAAATTACGTTTCATTTATCGATCTGTTAGGTACTCAAAACTTCACCGTGGTAGTATTACTATTACTATTGTTGTGCTCAAATGTAAATGGTGGTCCGTTAGCTTATATAGCATGTGTTACTGCATGTTCAGCTGGATGTTCAGCAGGAACGGCTCTAACTGGTACTCCACTATGTTTGGCTGCCTGTCAAACAATGTGTGCACCCTTAATGGCAGCTCCATCGCCATAATAAACTTTTCCAAATGCTCATTTTATTCTTATTCTAAAAAACATTTTTTTTTCATGCCATATAAACAAATAAATTTAAACAAAATACTAACTGAAAAAGAGCTGTAGACGATGAATAGACGAAACTCGTGCATCATGATAAAATTACATCAATTGATTTTGCTGGTATAAAAATGTGACGATTATAACATTGAAGAAGGTACTTTTTTCGAAAATGTTAAATGAGACATCGCTCGATATTTAAAAATACGCAATAGAAAGAAATATAATGTGAAAGATGTGATGTCAAATCTCAGATGCACACTTGATTCATGGTTCAAATATGTTGACTGGGAAAAAACTTTCAGTTTATCTTGTAATTGTTTTCAGTATGAATATTTGTAAAATCATGTTATGTAGCTAATCGATAAAATCATGTAACGGGCGTGTCATAATAAACTGAACTAAATATTAATGCATGTTTTCCCTACTTCATCTTCAGATTAGAAGTTTCTTTATATACGAAAAGATAGAGAATTTTAAGTACTGCAAAACTATTCACTGAGTTTTTGATGTGGATGCATAATTTCAAAAGTGAACGCAGACTTAATCGTCCAACTGCGATGGCCAAAAAACCGAAAGAATGATGAATACTTTTTAATAAAGGTTCCACTGTAATTTCAACTATGACACAAAACTCTCCGTAAAATCCTGGACCTTTGGAGGCATGTTTTTGAAATTTAGAAGAAGTATTTCTGAGAAATAGTTTTGAAGTAAAATATGTGAAAGCACTGAAAAGAGTGTTTTTCTGATAGAACAATGACATCACAATTTTGTTAATTCAAAACAACCAAACTTTTCTTATTGCTCAATTTAATTGTTATACCATCTTGTTCAGAATTGAATTCTGCATCTGATGAAATATTAATAAATCTTTTATAAGAGGAAGTCTGGTTTTTAAAAACATGTTTTTTGTCAAAGTGTACCAAAAAATAGCGACAAGTGTAAGTTTCAAAACTTTTTCTCGTCAACAACAGCACCGAAAATCTTGAAAAGGGCGTGGAAGCATAAAGCGCAAAATTCTTTTTCTATTGATGTTAAATAATTCACTTTTAGCATAGGTCTTGATGACGAAAGGCTTACACTAATCAATAGATATGAACAGAAAATAGCAAATCGCAGTTGAATGATTCAATACGTGTTCATCTTTAAAATTTTGCGCCGACGAGAAAACTTTATTTGAAAAACTAAGTCAACATTTTTGCAATGCTTGAAATTCTCTATCTTTGGTGCATAAAGAAACTTTTAATCTGAAAATACAGTAGGAAAAAATATATAACATTTAGTTCAATTTATTATGGCACACCCGTTAGAAAGTTCAATGTCTGTCACAGTCAGATTGGTAATTGTTTTAAATAGTTTATGCATTTGTCGTCATTTAAAAACATCGAAGTTCACTTCTTCTTCAAAATAACTTTCAAATAACAGTAAGAAAAGCAACGAAGCTAGTACGAAAACACAGCCACAATAGATTGATATAAAATCTTCTAGTAAGAAAAAGAATAATAAGAAAATTAAAAAAATGTAACTGCTGCACCGTCATCAGCATCATCAACCTCATTCTCCAAAGAAAGTGAAGATGAAAAATTGGATCTTATAGTACCAACAAAAAAAGGTACTCAGTTATTCAGTGAGCTTACTGGTTGAAAAAACGTTATATCATTCATTTAGCCAGCACCATCAAATAAACCATCTACAATTTAAAAAGTAACTGCTACTGATGAAAACAATAAGTCTGCCGCTTCGACTGATCGAATCAAAAATCGTCAATAAAACAATAATGAACAGCACTTGGACGTAACGAAAATCTTGATGAAATCCGAAGTGTTGATATAAAAAAAAAACGGTCGTTACATCTCCAACTATCAAACAACAAACTAACGGAAAAAGTATTTCAGAAATTTCATTAGATTATAATATCTGATCTTCTATCCTTAGATGATGTGACCAACTAGATCAATACTACTACTTCAAATAAGAAACAACAAGTAGTCACTAACTCTGAACCAAAACGTGCACCAGTTATTGATGAAGCTGCTAATGAACAAGAATATGACGATCAATGGATCACACAAGACAGTAAACACATTAGCAATCGTAATGGAAATAAAGGCAAAACCAAAACATGAATCATCACCAGTACCATCATCTAATCATAAGACTGCATCAGAAGAACGAACAGTACATATAACATCATCCACTGGGAATAGTTCATTATCATCACCACCACCAGCTCAAGAACCTATTGAAATTTGTCAACTATTACCAAGGAGTGAAAAACCGTGGTACAATCAGTGATGATTGGTAGAAATGAGCAAGAAATAAACAACAAACTTTTTCTATTGATGATATTTGTGAATGGCCTGAACGTGAACTGACCTCCGATTGCACTTTTTTAAAAATATAGGAATCCTTAGAGGATCAAGGTTGTCAAAAATATAGGATTTTTCGATAAAAAATGACAAAAAAGAGAGGGTATTTTATATACCGCTTCTGTTCAATTGTTTTGGTGTTTTTTAACTGCTCTGCTCGAAAATCGTTTTAATGAAGCTGCTATAAACAGTTTTACCGTAGCCAAGATCCTTATGTAATTTTTTTCTACTAAAATAAGTTGCTAATTCGAGGATCATTATAAATTTTTTTTCACGAATCGATAAATAACAATAAAGTAGATCATACGCTTTGAAAAAACAAATACTATTTCTCATAATTAACAGAGACGTTTCAGATTCTGGATATGACTTCCCAAAAAATCTCAACCTAATTTTATTGTCCTGATAATCAGCATTCGTCGCTTATTATTTTCCACTAGTTTATTTTGTATTTTATCATAACTCAATTTTTTCTGGTAATATATAAGTGTAACTGAATGAAAATGCATATTCACAGGATGGTGTAAACTTTCACGGACTTTCAGAATATGTCGTTACTTTTTTTGAAAAATATGTTCTTTTCACAAAAATATTCTCAAAATACAGAGTGAAACTTATTTTCTCCAGAGGTATATATTATATATATGTGCAGCTTTTATATCTAACGAAAACTTCACTAAAAATCCGAAACTAGTACATGATCACTTTGTGAATGTTTTTTGTCTTTTGAACTATTTTGTATTTAATATTAAACAATTTCTCAGTCAGCCCACTAAATAGACGAAAGGAAAAATACTGTTTAAAACAAATTTCACTATAATACAAGAATTGGTCCGAAACACATGATTATACACATTAAAAGTTTTTTTTTGTCTAAAGACAATAGCAAAATCAAGAGGTTTTCGGAAATTTGCTACATTTTTCGATAAAATATAGGAAAAATAGGAATTTTTAGGAAAATATAGGACAAAAATAGGACTTTTTTGAAAATATAGAAATTATAGGAAATATAGGTCGAATCTCAGCCCAGATTTTTGTAAAACAACACTTTAATAATAAATGTAAATATTCATGATAGGTGATTTCACAACAACAACATCTCAGTCAAAAAAGTAACCAACCAATGTACGCCGAGTTTCTTAAATAAAAAGAGTCAAAGAGAGTATTGTTACTTGTTTATTCTATCTTCGATTATTTATGTTTTTTTGCATACGTAATTCTTCGTTTTTGAAATTATTGGAGTTCTTTAACTGTTTTTCTTTAACTTTTATGAGTTGAAAGGCGGAGAAGGATTTTTGCATGCTTGTAACTGTGTAGGTGTTTCTGTTATCTATTTTGTTTTTCCTTGTCTAGATGTTTGAGGGAACGGGGTGGTTAGATTTAAGGGAAGTTTTGTGACATTGAGGTGACACTGAACGCGTGCAATTTTCATTATATAACATTTTTATATTGTTCTTAGCTAGAACATATTTTTCAACAGAAAATTTATTTATCACTTTTGTTCTCTGTTGTTGATGGCATGATAAATGAAAAAAGACAGAAATAGAATTTCTTTCTCTATCTACGTGCACTGTAAGTTAGAAATAAAGTGAAAAGACGAAGTCTCTGACATCAATCACAAAAACTTGCTGTGTCAGTTCATATAAAAATTCATGTTCTATGGATGAACATGTCCATCACGTGTTTCATGATCGACTTGTTGATCAATAAGTCGTCGTTTATTTTCTGTAATATGATTTTTTTAATGACGAAATTACGTCCATCGATTTGTTCATAAAACCAGGAATGTCCTTGAGACTATTTTGCACCGAATTTTCTGTACCAGCACTAAAAATAAGATGTATATGTATATACATTTCAGTTGAAAATTAGTTGAAACTTACTTATGTTTATTCAAAGTATCATCGATAATGAATTCTCCAACAAACGACGAGCATCGTTGTTTACCTAAATTTTCAATAAATTATTGTTTGTCTTTTTTTCTACTTTATGTGGATGTAAACCGAATAAATGCCACATTCAATTTCATAACCATGATTCGTGCCAAACTCAATATCAAGAGGATTTTCAGTGACAACAGTATCGTGATGACATTTAAGAAGAAGGCCATCAAAGACATAATACATGGGAACCGAGTCCTCAACTGTTCTTAATTTGAGAATTTCACTTGGCTATAACGTAAGGCAAAAAATATTAATAGATTTCTTTTAAAACTCTTACTTGATTTAGAGAAAAAACTTTAAATCCATTTGTGAGCAAGCAATAATGGAATGTTAACATTAGTAAATCTTCATCACTTACTTGAATTAACTTATAAAGAGACAGCATCCCAGGTCGATAAAAATGGACCACCGTAAACTGTCGTTTTTGCATCGTATTCCGTCGTAAAACGACCGTTTTAAGCCGTTTTAACAAGGCAGTATTACTGCCCCTGTTATACGGGGAAAATACGGCACGTAAAACGGGCCGTATTTGTATCGTATACGACCGTTTTCTTCGATCGGGGATCGTTTCCAACAATGGGTAATTCTCCATCGTTAAATCTGCAAATTATATTGCATATTAATCGATTAATAACCTGCAACAGCTAAGAAACCTTTTTAAACATAGGGATCCGGCAAAACAAAAGTGCGTGTACTGCTCCAAATCAATTTCTCCCTCAAGAAAAGAGTATTACGGGAAAACAACGACATTTTTCAAGACTTGACTGGACATTTTTAGGACGAGAAATCTGAATGGGAGGATCTTGTCGAAATTGCTGAGTTTTGACTTTTTCATGTGGTAACGATGTAACCGTCTTAGTAATAGATTAGTAAATAATGAGATCACATAAGTGAAATTTCCTTCGTTAGAAAATCGAGAATATAAACCAAGTTATCCTCTCTTGTCAAAAGATACCAGTGCATTCAATTACTGAATGAAGCTATAAATAACAAACAATATGATCTATTGAAACAAATACTGGTTACACTAAAACAAAAGAAATACTAGTTAAATTTGACGGAGACATCTATTACTTAAGTGATATAGTAAATAGCTAAACCTCTATTATCGAATCATGACATCATCTTCTATCCTTTTTCATTCTGGTTAGATTTGATCCATTCGTCTTCATCTATCTATCTGTATAGACTATTAAGTTCTCTCCTTCATTCTTTACTATTCGTATTTCTTTATCTTTTATTTCTCATTCAATTATTTACATTATTGATTTCTCAGATATGTTCTGATCTTATATTGAAAGAAGCTTTGATTTGATTGTCAAAATCGTTTAACATTCCAGATGCATTTCTAAAAGATAAACAAACAAAAATGAAACAAGAAATATTTAGATAAAAAGAACATCAATCGAATTCAAACGGAGACACATTGTGAAATATGAGTGAAAAATAATTCTAATTCTCAAGGATCATGACCTCTGCTAAAATGTTTACTAACTCAAATAACAGAGTTCCACAGAAGGTAGATTAAATCGAATTAAGCACGTGTATGAGTTCGACTTTGATTGTTACAATGGTACTAACTGTATTTTTTTCTCATTTTTATCACCTGTAGAATGCGGTAAATTGTATCGACTTATGAGTTGGAAATTTTGAATATATCCCCTCTATGACTGTAATTTCTACTGATTTTTCAAGAACCAAGCGATATTTTTTCAATGAAAAGTTTTTTTTATTTAACTTCGTGACACGTACAGTAAAATCCCTAAAACAAGCCGAGAAAAAGTAGACATGGAAGATGACTCCTATTTACAGTCATTCAAATTAAAAATACTCCCACCGTCAGGACATTACTATATTTGTCAATCTGTATCTAGAATATAAAGAATTTGGAAAAAAGAAGGTCAAGATAGTTGCACTCACCCCTCATATTCTCATTAGTCGACGGTGAGAGCAACGTCAATGCCTTTCGTCAACGCATCTCAACACAAAACGCAATATGAAAACTACATAACATCTTTACATAAATATATAGTTCATTAACATGTAATATTAAAGTAAAATTCTTTGTCATCTGCATAAAAGATAATTCTGTTAAGACGACAAAGATTGCAACCAATAGTTAGGAATGCTGATGATAGGCGATATTTTGAACGACAATGATAAAGAGAGAAATAACCTTATTTTTCTTTCATTTGTTCCATTAGTGAGCCATTGTTGATTCAGACTGAAACAAATATATCTTTGTTCTTATTGACGATCATCGACGCTATCGGTCAACAACAAAAAAATGAAATGACCATATATAAATACTTCTGTCAATCGGCGTTAAAAAAACGACTCACAGATAAACATAAAAGATTCATCATTGAACTTACTATGTGATCTACCAGACGAGATTCTTATATTTATTTTGAGAAATTTGGATGATGTCGAGGTACTCTATTCTTTAACAGGAGTTAATAAACGACTCACTACAATTGCACATGACTCGATTTTTACAAGTCATTTAACATTATATTTTTCGAATAAATTCATTAAGCCATTACCTGATCAAATCCTTTATCGATTTTGTTCACAAATGCTACCACAGATTCATCATAAAATCGAATGGCTTAATCTTGAACCAACATCCATGAAACGTATTCTTCATGCTACAAATTATCCACATTTATATGGACTTGGTTTATATGCTGTTAGTGTAGAGCAAGCTGTATCTCTTACTGGTAGGTTATTTCACTTCAATAATGTTAATTCTGAATCCGTGATAAGTAAATGAAATCTCAGTATTTTTTTATAATATTTACATTATAGCCAATAGGGGTGCAATAGTTCAGCTCTAGTTCTTAGCGAAGAAACTGTTCGAAAGTTCATTTCGGTAGGAGCTGATTGATTTGAACAGCTCGTTCCAAAAGAGCTGATCTGATCGAACAGCTCTCATTTCTGAACTGAACTTTTCCAACAGCCCAGGTCGATCAAAACATACCACCGTAAACCGGCGTAACATTACCGTAAACGGTCGTTTTTGCATCGTATTCCGTCGTAAAACGATCGTTTTAAGCCGTACTAAGGCGTTTTAACAGGGGCAGTATTACGGCCATACACGGGCATCGTATATCAGCCGTAAAACCTCGTATAGCCGGCGTAATACTATCAAAATCTGTCCATACACTTCAACATTCGTATTAAATTGTGTCTCATAAATGCTTTAAATACCATTTCCAGACAGCGCTGAAAAACCTGTAAGTATCACTTCTGAAAAAATGATAGATAGTTAGAGTTACTAATAGTAAGTACCTCTCGAAAAATTGTATTTACTATCTTTTAGTAATCTGTGGAAATTTATAAAGAACTTCCGAAGATGGCCCTTGAAAAATTGTATATGTTATTTAAAATGAATTCAAAAAGATTTTGGATAGTATTTTTGGCATAATGCTAATCAGTTCTTGAGAGAGAGAGAGCTGTTCGATCAGATCAGCTCTTTTGGAACGAGCTGTTCAAATCAATCAGCTCCTACCGAAATGAACTTTCGAACAGCTTTTTCGCTCAGCTCAGCTGAACTTTTGAGCTTGAGCTGATGCACCCCTAACAGCCAAGTAAATCATTGATGAATTAAAATATGATTTTATGTTCCATTATTATAGTTCTACATAAACTAAATTTAACAAATCAATAATATGATTTAATTACTATAGAAAATACGTGTAGTTATCATGTTTCTCAAGACATTTTTTATTTTTAGAAAACACTGCTTTTATTCCTGCAGTGAAAAATTAAATATCATCACTCCTTATCGACATTAGCAAAAATAAAAACATATCAGAAGTTGATGACAATAAAACTATATTTAAACATATCTTTACTATGTTTACCAATTTAGAATATTTAAATTTCGAACCGTCTTTGATGTTGAATATGAATTTTTCTGTCAAATTGCTCGATCATTTCCATTCANACTGTAACTAACAAAAAACCACAGCAGAATAAAGAATATAAAAAATCAATGAACGACAAACACGATTTAGCAATTATTAAATGTCTTTATATGACTGAACTAAATCTTGATCAAGCTCATTATGATTACATCGAACACTTCCTGGTTGATACTGAAGTCTGTTTGCCTGATAAAGTTCGTGTTTCTCTTTATTATGAAGAACTAAAAAGGGTTACAGAAAATTTCACAAGAGATGCTACACGAATCAATTGTGCAAAAGTCTGTTCGCTATATCGACGTGGTCAATATGGAATTACTGAAGAACTGAAGGACTATTTTCCTCGGACATACAGATTTTGATTATCATAAATGATTTTTAAAATAAAATATGAAGGATATCAGATTGATTTAAAAAATTTCAATGCATGACAATGAAGAGTAAAGAATGAAGGAGTAGTAGTGTAAAAATTATAAAACCCGATTCAAGTCGAAAATGTTTTTGCAGTTTCAGATTGTCGATTATTGGAGTGTCTAGCTTTTCAATTATTGAACTTATACGTGCCAGAACTATGCTACTGTACCTGTTGCCAGAGATGGCTCGATGCGGATACATGAGACTTGTGATCTTTAAAATTTATTATCCTAGGTGCAACCTTCATCCTTTACGCTTAGTCTTGATTTGCCTAGCTGTTACTTCTCACACTGTTCATTCTCTATAGAATCGACTGTGCTCCTCACTCTAGTCGGAAACTAGAACGAAATCTTAAAGCACTACATGTATGATAATATTTGGTGGAATTTACGATTTTGTGATTTCTCACTGTCAGTTTTGTTTTTGTGTGTGAGTTGATAGCAGTACTTGGTCGTGCTCCTGTATCAAGAGACTTATAGATTTTAAGATTACCAATCGATAATAGCCTTACCAAGGTTAATACAACTGCTTCAAACAAAACACGGAGAAATTGCTGATCCTGAAGTCAAACAGACATCAATTGATGATGAAGCTAGTGTTGATCAAGAAGATGAAGGTAAATGGGTTACACAATGCAGTAAAACAAGTCAATGTTTGTAATCGAAATAAAGGCGAAAACGAAACATCAAATACTAATAATCAAGAATCATTAAATCGTAAAATAGCATCAGGAAAACAAAAACAAAACAACAACATCCATGAAAAACAATTCATCTTCAAATTTTCTCGGATGCAATTTTTGCGATTGCTGCTTCTTAACAAACGTATTCGCTTGAAAAACAGGATATCGTAGTTTAAATTGATGATGTGACGAATGAAAGAACAAATAAAGAATCAAACATATGAATGATGTATCCAGTTAACTTTGGCAAAAAATAAAATGAAAAATTGTTTGTATTCATATCTCGTTGATATAATTCATTTGGGAATTTGAATCTGAAATATACGCATCGATTCCATAAAATATTTCTTCATATAGTAAAGAGAAATCAATAAATATGGAAAGTGTATGTATTTCTATAGTGTTTTTCTATTGAATTAAAATTTGAAAATCTTGAAATTTATTATTTAAACTTTAATGTTAAAAATCTGCATAACCGATAATCTAGTTTATGATTAGGAAAGAAAACAAATGTTCATTTAAAGAATGTTTTAATCAAGATCGTTGCTAGTCGTCTCTGGGATAATTCGATTAGCGTTGCATTTTTCGTATCAGTATGAAACGCTATCGACACATTGATTAACATTCTATTGACTTGACCATAGATTGTGTGAGCGACGAAATATTTTAATCAGTCAGAGAATGACTCACATTTTCTCTCAACTGACATCTCGTTTGACCAAATCGTGCGCGTCTGCATAAGTGTCCATGATGATTGAGAATCATTTTTATGCTATCCATAGCATTCGCAGTCACTTCTAAATGTTTTATATGACGTGGAATAATCGCACAAATATTTTCCATGATTATAATCCCATCATAAAAGGAATAATGATGGATTGCTAATGTATTAAGGGTATATGCAAGTCTCATCAGCGCATTGATGGTTAAAATCAGAATTAAAAGTGATTTTTATCGAGACGTGAATGATCGAGAATTGTTGAAACATATTGAACACATTCTGCCGACCATTCCTAATGCGCATCTATTGTTAATTTAGTTACATTACGAACCAAATATTGATTTGGTATTATTTTCTACAATTAGAAAATAGGTCCTATATAAAGAGAAGAAAGTTGTTATTTGTTGCGAAGTAATTCTTTAAGGAAAGCAATCTTTCCTGATGCGAACAAATTTTCGACATTATTATAGGAGTCTTTTCTTATGTATATATTTGATAAACATTCATTTATTTACATGATTATAATCTATAGAAGATCGTTGTAGCAATTCAAATATACCTTCGTCGTAGTGACACCAGCCATTAGTTTGGCTAAAGTCAAGTTTATCGTACACATGCTGTCTGTAATGGCAGCATTGACATCCATTGTAATCAAAGTAAAATACGAAATTTGATTTGTTTTATATTCGTATGTGAAGGCTGTAGTACACCGTGTTGTTGTGTAGAGCATAGCTTGATTGAGATAATCTATGTAATCACAAATCACAAGCCAATGCTTTTTTCTTCGAGCCAAAATGGCGTTTGAAATCGAGATATGAGTATATGGATGACTAGACATCTCTAGATCTGTAACATAAGTTGTAAAAATTCGTAAAAAAACAATCCGAATTCATGTAAGCAAAGTAAATTTGTGTGAATGAATTGTCCCAGCGAAATCCATCAGCAATAGTATCGAACGGATCTTGGCGAACATATAATTTTCAAATAAATTAATGACGGCGTTAGAGATAGAATTGATTTAAGCCCAATCATCGATATTCGACTATCAATCAATATTAATGATTCTAATTATTTATAGAATATCGAAACAGACAATATCGCAATGTTTTCATTAGTTTCATGCATTGAACAATGATTTAGTACCAATGCCTTTAGATTAGGTGTCTCTTGAAGTATGGTACAATATTGTTTTCGTGTTTACACATATTGTACAAACATTTACGTGTATCTCTATCCAATGTCAGCATAGCCATATCTGCTATTGGTGTTCAATCGTAGCGGCCTATTTTTATATAAGACCAATAGCATTTATATCCGTACGAATCATTTGAAAAATACCTACAAACTAAATATGTTAAAGCAAACTAATAAGCCACTGAATAAAATACATTTCTATTTATCGACATATTAGGTATTTCAAACTGCACAGTGGTAGTTTTACTATTACTATTGTTGTGCTCAAATGTAAATGGTGGTCATTTAGCTTATATAGCATTTGTTACTGCATGTTCAGCTGGATGTCCAACAGGAACGGCTCTAACGGATATTCTACTATGTTTGGCTGCCTGTCAAGCAATATGTCCACCCTTAATGGCTGCTTCATCACTATAATAAACTTGTCCAAATGCTCATTTTATTTTTATTCTATAAAATTTCTTTTTTTCTTGCCATATAAACAAATAAATTTAAGCAAAATACTAACTGAAAAAGAGCTGTAGACGATGAATAAACGAAACTCTTTCTTCTTCTTGAAAAATTAAAGATCGGTTTTAAAATCTTCTATGAACTTTTTCTCAATACAAGAGATTCAACCACATTCATTTTTTAATTGAATTGAGAATGTCTTATCTCATGATCAATTATCTTAAATTCCATTCAAACAAATCTTGGATGTCATTGCAATAGCAGGGTTTTTATAAATCTTAATACAAGAGTTGTTTCTTTTTTATTATATTAGTAATATACTATCAGAACACCTTTAAAGTTATTTTTGGAAAAGAAAAATCAAGAAATTAAAATTAGTATCACAAATATAGGAATCAAATTAGAAAGAAATCGACTTCATTAACTACATGATCCATCAAAATTAATTAAAAATCGAGCCCGCCATGATTCATCGCCAGAAACCAGTGGATACCAATAAATGTAATTAGTATCCCAGACATTGTTATGTAAATTATAAGCCATACCATCTAATGGTGGCGAACTTCCTGGTGCTGGAAATGGGAGAGCTGTTGGTTCTTTACCATGTAAGACCGGACATGCTAAACAAAAGGAACATTTGTTTCAGAAAGAAAAATCATTAACTTTCGTACTAACCGATCGGTGCATCGTAGGATTTAACATGAAGAGTAGCAAAACATTTTGAAGATAAACTTGTTTGACATGAAAATGAATCAACACCTCGTTGATAATATGAAGTTTTGCCAGCAGCTTGTTGAACATCGACTTTCGTGTCATATTGAATCAATGAACAAGATGGTTGCATGGGAAGTAAGAATTTAAGCATTGATGCTTCAGCAAGACGTGTCGCTGTTTTATTTAAACCTAACCATTCAAGTTCGAGTGTTGTCTCATCGGTAAATGCATATGTTAACCATATTTCACTGAAACCACCGTATAAATTAACAGCATTGGGATCAAGTGTTAATTGTGCAAGAAAAGTGTTTTCGTCAGTTCGGGATCGAAACAATTGTTGTAATTTTGGTAACCAAACCATTGAAACAGGATTAGCATTTGCTGTAGAATTTGGCTTATCATAACCTAAGAAATTAAGTAAGAATAGAAGTTTTAATCTGCTCGAAAGACACTTAATCTGAATGCTGAGAGAGTGCTTCGAATATTTTTGAACGCTATTGGCTTTCTCAGAGATTGAGCATGAAACGTGATACGAGAATAGATTTTAGTTATTTTAAAAATATTCTACCATAATTTTAATGGTTTCCATCAATGCTAAAAACGTGAATGACAGTATGAAGCTGAATTCTATTGGCGAGATCATTTACTTATTCATCTATGATCCTCACCATTACACTATATATATTACTTATGCATTGAATTAAGGAGGCACCCCCCCCCTCAGAAAACCCGATTTTTCGAAAAAAAATCGGAAATCGAGTTTTTTTCATAGAAAGATTCGCCGTATTCTCCTCTTTCAAAATATATATAGATTTTTGAAAAAGGCTTAAATTTTAAGGGAGTTACAGGAGAAACATTATCCATCGTAATCACGTTTTTCAAGAATTTTTCAAATTTCGTAAAAAGTTTTGGTTTTTCGCTGTTCATCAATTTATATGCGACTAATTCGAATCAAACATCATTGACGTGAGGTTGATGCGTCATACGGTGCTTAAGTTCGTATTTCTAAAACATTTCTGACCAGTATAACAGATACACTTAGCGTATTCTGTTCAGGAACGCAGCTGTTTGAGAAAATCTATTTTTATCTAATGAAACATGTTGAAAACATTTCGTTTTAAAATCAATTGTCAAGTCTTTCATGAAAAAATCGATATCTAAAACTTATTTTGTGTTTTTCTTGAAACATAGTTTTCTGACAGTAAAGTTGAAATAACTTAGGCTTCGCTCAGGCTTTCCCAGATATTTTTTTTTTGTTTCAAAGGTCACAGTTAGGACTAACTTTTCATCGGACGGGATTCTTGATATAAAGTTCTTAGGCTGAGAAAAGCTCAATTTATCGCCTATTTCGACGCCATTTTTGAGACATGCACATTAAAATCCTTATAAAAAAATCCGTCAGATGAAAAGTTGCGCATAGAGGATAGCTTCAATTTAAAACTACTCCGACCTCGATATCTAATACGGTCATGGAGTTATTTCGATTCTCGTGAAAGCCAGAAAATACATCGTAACTCTGGTTTGGTAAGAAATACAAGGCTGAAATTTTTATCATAAATGTTTCTCATTAGGGCCAACTATCGCTATAAGTTTCAGCCCGAAACTATGGTGGAAAGTCGCAAGTCGATTCTGAGGGGGGGGGGTGCCCCCTTAACTTTGTTTAATGTATAATTATCGTTTCATTTTCAAGATTCACTTTAAGATAGAAATTATTTTATACCTGGATTTCCATATGTAATTGATAATTGATTGAAATCAGTTTCATTATAAGTAATGTAAGTATAAGTTGCTAATTGAGAATTTTCGTCGGTCCAAAAAAGTTTGTCACTTCGAGTTAAATTTGAAATTGATCCTAAATTTTGATCAAATGTAACAGAAAGTGGATTTGATGAAGCTCGAAAAAGTACGAATGTTTCTGTTGGTGAAACAGGCTTGAAACGAGCTAAATCTGGTCTTGCTACATTATTGAATGCAGCATTAAGTTCTTGTTGTATTATATTATACACTGGATGATCATGAACTGTATCTAAATATAAATCGAAAAATTTTCGTTGTTCAAGCCATGCGAGTCGACAATTATTGAATGATTGCGTGTTAATAACGGTTTGAAATTGTTTATTACTCCAATTGACTTGATCATAAACTGATGGTAAACCCCAAGTATGTTCTAGAAAATAAATCAAACCAGATATTTCACTCATTTATGATGACTAAAACCGTCAAATTCTAGGTTCTTGGATGAACGCTAAAGAGATTGCATCAAAACTACTATTTTACTTGGCACAGGCATTCCTATTACGTCATACATTATATAAAAATCATATTTTTATTTACCAGGAATTTTAACTAGATATCGACTACCATCAATCAATTCTTCGTCATTGTTTGAACATAAATTACGTTCAAAACAAGTAGTTAAAGCTCTTTGTACTGCTTGATATTGTTGAACACGTTTTGGATCTGATCCAATACCTTGTAACCATGAATCAGATATATCACCATCGAATAATGCAAGTTCATCAGTTACACCCGATATATCTTCAAGAAAATTTTGAAGCGATGATGAAATTATTTCTGCACCTGGATACGATTGACGAAGAATTTCATGATTTTGATGGATTTCACTAATAGACATAGGTGGACCTAATTCATTTTTAATGGGGAAAAAAACTAACAATATGAGAAACCTTGAATTTACCTTGATTATCAGTACGAAATGCAAATGCTAAACCAATTCCAATTTGTGGAACAATAATAATATCATCGAGAGATAAACCACCTGGATTTGTAAATGTTGAACCAGGATTATTTGGATAACCTAAAGTAATCAGATTAGAGTTTTTTTTTCCATCCATTGTATTAAATACAAACCATATGAATGCCATGTTCCAATTACATAAGAATCTTGACTTGTTCCCCATCGAAATAAACCATTGGGTACATCATAATCAGTGACCGCTAAAATCTCATCAGTCAATATTCTCTCTGAAATATAAAAATGTCCTTCTTACCAGCGTTAACTCCAACTGTAACCATAGGTTTCGATGAACAATGTTCTGAAAAATATTGATTTAGTGATCGAATCATTGCTATTGGAACTCCTGGTACATCACGTACACTAACAACACATGGAACAGGAACGCTAAAGCGTTTGGCTAATGCAACTGATAAATCTAGTGATTGATTTAGTACTTGTTCATTCATCCATTCATATTGCATATTCATAGCGCCGGCATGCCATGTTATAGCACCGAGACGTATTGCTCTTTCAACTAATGCCAATTCATCACTTGACGGACATATTAATTTGATTCCAGCAAGAACTAAATTTTGTGGACAATCAAAAAACATACTAAGTAACCATGGATGTGTTGTATAAATAAACGAATCCTTGGGTGATATATGAAGTATTTGTTCTGCTAAAGTAGCTGCACGAGGAAAATATTGATGAAAATAAATATTAAGAATATTATTAATAAAGCCCGTAGCTGGAATACCGTTGTAACCAACATCTAAATGGTTCCTATAAAAAAAAACAGCAAAGAATTCTAATACATTAAATAAATAAAGAATTTACATATTAACGACGTGTATACGTGTTACATTTGATAAAAGACGAGTCCAACAAGTGAAATCTTTTGATGTTGGCCAACATATCGACGGTAGATCTGTTGGATATGTTATTATACCAGGTAAAGTATTACCATTATCGCAAACGAGAGTTACTGAAGTATCATTAACGATATTTAATGTTGCTGTTGCCCAAGCCAATGCTTGTGCGGTTACAGTGACAACATAACGACTGAATGGATGCGAGAAGAAAATATTAAAAACATATTGATTACCAGTGTCGGGTATGAACATGTAATAATTACCATCTAAATGATTCGTATCAGCTGCAACTCTATCACTAGCGGATACTGTTACAAGTGTAACAATAGTAAATAATATACCAATTAACATCTTGAAAAAAAGAGAATATTTACCAACAAAAGTAATGTTAAATAATACTTTTTTTTTCTATATTAAAAACAAAACTGTAAGACACACCCTGGGTCGTGCTGGAAGTAGATAAAAACGAAAAGATAACAAAATCCAACTATATGATAATATGAGTTTCTTTAGAGAGAAAAAAATATTCTATTTGCGATTCATGTTCTCACAACAGAAAATATTTCATAATATGTATATCACTAGTTAAACAGACCAAATGACTTGTCATATGATCCATTGGAAAATGAAATACTGAATATTTTTGTCTATTATCATCCCATCCTTTTCATTTTTAAATAATATTTCATGAATTATGCATGTATTCAGTCGAAGACAACAAGATTAAATTACTAAATATAAAGTCATTCTATTCACAAGTTGAGTCTCTTGGTCAACTTTGAATACAATAGACTTTATTTTCAAGTGTCCTTAAAAAGCAATCTCGATATCATCTGTAACTAAGTTGAGCTTGAAATAAAATCATCGGATGAGTCATCGAGAAGAAACTTAATGAAAAATGTTAATCGATTGTTTTACAAACAAAACACACGTAATCATTCGATTTATTTTCATCTTAGTTCATATATATTCAAAATTTATCTATAAAAAATGGAACTTTAAAGTAAGTGAAACAAAAGAAACATCAATGTGTCCTATGCGTGAAAATGATACTAAGAAAAAAGGAACTGAAAATTTGATTTTTTTTTTCTTCTTCATTGTTGTGTAGTTGTTGTTGTTGTTACGGATTGTGGTGATCCTGTTGTTGCTGATTCTTCCGATGGAATATGTGAAATAATATCACCAAGACTTGATTCTAGTGTATCAATTTTTCTACCTAATTCGTTCATACGATTCATTACTTGATCGCTTGCAGTAAGAAATTTTTCTTCCATTTGACGAAATATTGTATTCACCTATTTCATGTCGATGAATAAATTATCAAGTTTGAGAATAAAAATAAAGCTTACATATTCTGTTAAACCATTGACATTATTTACATCAGAAGGTCCTGCTGAAACTGTATTCGTACCATTAACATGATTTGTGATTGAAGACGAAGATGAAGAAAGTGTTCGTGTATCAGCCATGATGATTCTCTATCGAAATATATAGAAAATGCCAAATGCAGTTCTGTTGTTGTGTCAAAGAGGAAAAAATCGAATGATTGACCGAAGTGGCTGTGGTATTTTTTTTCTCTTCTTTCTCTTAGAATATAAGAGGCGTTGGTCTGTTCAAATCGATGAATCAATCGACAGACGGCGCTAACTAACATTATCAATCTAGACGAGCTCACATGGGCAATCATTTAGGGACTATCCATAAAGAAAATTCAGGTATAAACTGCTGCTATTCTTTTAATATCGCGCTTCCCTCCCTCCTGGAGTTTCAATGTACAAAAAGAAAAAAAAAATACCGCTTGCTTCCGACTCTTCTTCAGATTAACGATGCACATAACACTAATTGATCTCGTCGATAAGGTACATGAAAGATTTTCGAGTGCCGCGCTATCGCTGATATGGAGGGAAATGCCCGATGGGTCCATTCAATTGATTTCCTATATCGAGATACTCTTCGATGTTTGAAAAATTTTGCCAAAAGCTGTTCAAAAACAACAAAAAAATAATTATAATCACTATGTGAACATTCACTAGTGCAACGTCTTTTACGAATGGTTTCATCCTTGTTTCAGTTTATTCATAGAACGAGTTCTCTATACTTTTCTCACATCAACTCAATTGACCTTGTTGTAAATCTATGCAATCAAGGTGGTTTCGTCTATCGCCCTTGTCATCAATTAGATTAGATGCCGTTGTTCAAGGACTTAAAGAAAGAATATTGCAACAAAAATGATTCTTGAACATGGATTTAGTTGTTCTTATTATTAAATAAAACGTAATAGCATGTTAAATTACTTTCTCGTATTTAACATTTATACTTCAACGTAATGTATGTAAAAATAATCCGGGATTATGAACATGTGCATTCAAATAATGTCAGTTGTTCTCTGACGAACTTGCTCAGTCTATGTGATGACATGATCCTGGTTAGCATTACTTTCTGTATGAACGATTCATCGGATTCAATATGAATAACATCTGTATGATTTTTGTCTCAATCATCAATTAATGATCGATTTTCGTTCAAATCAGTAGACAATATTAGTCATCAAAATTCTAATTAATCAATGTAAGAAACTGCATGTAATCTAACAGTTATTTGAAATATTACTATAAAACTATCGTTAGGATTGTATTATGTCAATACTTGTTCACAGAAGCTCGATTGATGGCTTTATCTGGATTTTTTTCTCTTTTCCCTCTCCTCCCCTATTTCTCTTCTCTCTCTCTCTCTCATTCTCTCTTCCATCAGTCATTCATTCTCTTGTGCTCTTACAGCTATCGTTGTTTTATTTTCAACCACTGCCTATCTGTGAGTATGAATATGTAGCTTTTTTTAATGTTATCATATTTATCATCATAGGCATTTTTCTCTATCTTTCGATGTACTGCTTGATTGCATTTTATTCGTATTAAAATAATAAATGATAACATAGTTATTACGTAAGATTTTCAAGGATTCACTATTGTATTGATGAAAACTCCTTCGACCTATTACAGATTATAAATCACTATCACAGTTGCCTTTCATCAATTGGAAAAAGATTTGTGGTCACGCACATTTTTGTTCTTTTATATTTTATGTCAGTCTGCTTCAAATTGCCTCTCTTGTATACTGCATATGTTGTGTATGTGTATATATTTATATATAGTTAGTATAACTGTAGAAGTCTCGAAGGATTGTGGGTATACGCAAATAAATTGGATGAACCATTCATCGTATTTTATATGTGTCGACGATATAAGATTGAATGACGAATACGTAATCGACTTAGCCATGTATGCACGTGAGTGATGACTAGCCAGTAGGGGTAAATGCACGCCCACATGTACATACGTTCATTGATTGCTATTGTAAGTGTTCATGCGCCCTTCTTTCGATTACAGTGGTCGATTGAACAGGAACACTAGCAAAACGACGTGCTCGTGTAAACTGCTGGTGCCTTTCTTCTATTATTTAATATACATTTTTTTTTCTGTGTATGCTTCTCGAAAATAAACGAAAAAGAAATCATTCAACGAGAGTGCGAGATAAGAAAAAGAAAAGAAAAGGTTAACAACGTTCAACAAACAGTCATTGTAGAATATTCCTCACGAAAGAGAGAGAGAGAGACCTATATATTGTTTATGGAAAATGATGATGTGTCCGAACCACCAATTAAGAGTGTATACTCAGCATGAATATTATCAATTATTCTTCTTTTTTTTTTATATAAAATATATATTGTTTTTCTTCAGATTAGCAAATCAATAATGAAGGTCAGTATTCTTGTTATCAACATTGTCTTGCCAATGCTGGTATCCGTTGGTTTATATACTTATGGATTAATAAGTACACGTTGGAGTTCTATTGATGAAAATTTAATGGATCAACACAATTCAACAAATAAACAACAAGAAGAATACATGGAATTAAATAATAATAATAACGTTCATTTCGAAAGTCTATTTATTCGTCATGGATTTCGTTCACATTATGGTCTATTTGGTTATTGCATAGATTATAAATGGCTTTATTTACTTACAATAAAATCAAAATCTAATAAAGATTTATATTGTCCACAATGTGATTCGCCATCGACCTGTCCTGAAACAGGATGTTGCGTATGTTTTTAAATTTGCATTTATAAAAAGAAAATATTGTTTTTCTTTTTTAAATATTTTTCTATACAGATGAAACGATGCAATAACATACCCGATTGTCCATCGTATGCCGATGAACATGGATGCAATCGTCCATTCAATGAAACACGCTACTATTGGAAAGAAGGAAATTGTATATGGCATCCAATAACCATTGATAATGAAGATATACCACGTTATTTATCATCGTATTCGACATCATCACGAGATTTTCATCATTATTTAAAGCGCTTACGTCATTATGTAATGCTTCTTTTATTTGTTGCTGCACCATTATTAACATTAATGTCATTATTAATATTATTTTGTGTAAATTGTATTGATCGATTTTATTCAGTACCCTTTGCATTCGTTAGTTTATTCTCCTTATTATCATTTGTAAGTGGTTCGGGTGGTTTAGGAGTATTTTTATATGAATGGATATATGAACGTACATATCGACCTGATTTTACATTTGAATTAAATCAAAATCAATCGTTAATTCTAGCATTAAATCCATGGATTATTAATGTTGAACGTTTAGGTTTAGCTTTTTGGATTGTAGTCGCCGCTATTGGTACAAATTTATTTACGGCAATCCTTAGTTGCTGTTTCTGCTGTGGATTACAAACGGATAAATCAAAGTTTCGAATACATATTAAGAATGACAAATATGCTATTATTCATACAAGTCCATATGATGAATGAATAAGGATGCACTTGAAAAAAATTGATTCGAGAGAAGAAAAATAAAATCTGTAGACTAGTGTTTTTGTTCTTCGTCTTAGTTATCTTTGTAGAAAAGAAAACTTCATATATTTTATCGACAGCCATTGCCGGTGATTAATAAAAATCGTTTGTTTTCTTTTTTTTTAAGGCTGTTGTCTCATCATTTATCTTTATATCTATCCATTGTTTGTTCGCTCTCATTGAATAGTTCTGTAATACAATCTTCATCTTTTATTATTATTATTATTATTATTACTAAACTTCTTTTTGTCGCATTGCTGTTTATTTGTATAAAATAATATTTATATCAAAGAAATTAAATAAAAGAAAATGAATGTCATGACATGATGAATGAGTTCATCTGTTTTCTATCTGATTTATGTAAGCAGATCTATTTGACATCAATGTATAATACGAATATATATCCTACAGATTGAACAGCTAGTTATTCAACTAGAAATTTTATATATATATCAATTGATGAGTGTATTCTTATGAATATGAAGGACTATTTGTATAACCATCATCGTATTTATTATTCTATTTACCATATTGCATCATAATTTACTTGGTAATCGTATACCAATTATAGAAAGAAATTCAAGAAAAGATATATTTATATATATATATAAGCATCCTAATTGAGATGAAGGTTCGATCCTGGATTGAGGAGTAAATTGATGTTGGAGGTCGGGTTAATTTGCAGATCAATATTGGATTCAGATTGTTGCTGATGAATTGACGAAAGGAATGTTCTAACGGGCAAGTGACTTTTTGCTTTAGAATAATACCCGAAGTCGAACTGAAATATGCGTTATATTAAACTTTTAGAAAGTTTATACAATCGTTCTATGAATAATCATGAGGGAAAAGCAATGGAATATGACATTTCAATCAATCAATTAATTAAATTTGACTTTGTAAATTTATTGAGAGCTATTAAGAATGCAGATTGATCCCATACAAAAGTTCGTTTCTTAGGTCTTCCATGACAACCATAAAATATTTTCTGCAAAGCTCATTTCAAAAATTGTTGAATAGAGTGAATGATATACTTAAGTGTGGTCATGAAAGTAAAAAATAAAATTCTGCCATCGACATTTTTTTCTCTCAAATAGTATGATGTCGACATTTAGACTAGGTCTACTTTGTCCTTTTGCGGTTTTTCTTCGTTCTGTTCTATCATTATAAGTATTTATTAAGTTAAATATGGCCACCAGTTGTAATGCAGATTTAGTTTAACATATTCGGAAATTTATTTTACATAAATCGATTTGAATCAGTTTTATTTTTTGTCAATACGATAATCAAACAAAAAAAAAACAAACTACATAATTGACCATGAATTTTTTATTAGAAAATAAGTAATGTAAAAAATAAAATTTAATTGGGAATGATGACAGAAAATAATTGATACAGCAAAAAGAGAAGAATTCATCTTTTATTCTATGACGAAAAAGAAAACAAATTTACGAACAAAGTACAACCAATCTATCCTCCAAATGCAATGCCAGCACTAGCATAAATCTTATAGATCTTTTCAATCGCATTGACATATGCTGCTGTACGAATGTCAAGTCCAAGTTTATAACGCAACGATGTTTCCATAATAGCACGTGCAGATTTTTCCATAGTTTGTTCAAGGCCAGAATGTACGATATCTTTTTCTGATGCACCAGCCATACGTTTAGAAAATTCGTCACTTGGCAACTAAGACACGATAGGACAGAAAATGATGGTGAGTTTTTCTTGTTGAAAAACGTTTTCTACTCACAATTGGAATTTTGCCTCCCATTCTACCAAATTTTTCTTCCAATGAACCTTGTACAGATTCTAAGAAAAAACAAAATACTTGAAAAAAAGTCTATTTAGAAAAAAAATGTACCGAGGAGTGAATAATTTGTATCACGTTGATATTTAAATGTTAGTCGACCATAACTGACATGACTTAAATTTTTTAACCATTCAAAATAAGAGACTGTGACACCACCAGCATTGATATATAGATCTATAAGAAATTAGTTAGAAAATTCTTATTCTATCTAGGTTTCAGTATACCCGGAATGACAAGTACATTATTATTCATTAGAATTTGATCAGCTTCTGGTGTTGTTGGACCATTAGCGCCCTACAAATATTAAGAAAAAAAAAACAATTCAACATTGAAAAAGAAAGGTAAAAAACAACAATTTACTTCAGCGATAATACGAGCTTTAATACGATGTGCATTATCAACGGTGATCTGTTGTTCACTTGCAGCTGGTATCAGAATATCACATTGTTCACAGAGTAATTCTTTTGGATCTTTATCATAAGGCTGTGCACCTGGAAATCCAACAATAGTTCCATGTTCTAATTTATATTCTTCTAATGCTTTTGGATCAATGCCATTTGGATTAACAATGGCTCCATCCCATTCAAGTATACCAACACATTTTGCACCATGTCGTGCTAAATAACGCATTGAATGATAACCAACATTGCCAACACCCTACAAAATAAAGAATCATAATTTCTTTCTATGTGTTTTTTCTTCCTAAATTACTTGAACAATAAATGTTTTACCAGCAAGACCAGGTAGAAGACCAACCATTCCCCTAAATAATCATAACTTAAAAATGAAAGAATCTGAAAATTTTCTTTGTTATTTAATTACATAAATAAAGCTTCATTAACAAAATTATCTACACCATGATATAAACCACGACCCGTAGCAGATGTTCGTCCATGAATGCCACCACTAAGAATAGGTTTACCTGTGACACAACCATATGCATGAATATCTTCCCAGCCAACAGTCGATGCATATGTATCAGCAATCCAAGCCATTTCACGTTCACCCGTGCCCATATCTGGCGCTGGAACATCAATACCAGGTCCAATAAAACCTTTTTTAGCTAATTCAACTGTTAAACGTCGTGTAATACGTTCCAATTCTTTTTCAGACCATTCTATAACATAATAGACATTGAAAATTACCGTGAACAATTACTTCCTGATTACTTACCTTTTGGATTAATCTTAACACCAGCTTTTCCTCCGCCGAATGGAACATCAACACAAGCACATTTGTATGTCATTAAAGCAGCTAATGCTTTGACTTCATCTAAATTGACGTCCATGGAATATCGAATACCACCTTTGCATGGTGTTCGATGTTGTGAATGTTGTGCACGGTATGCTTCAATCATCTGTAATTCCCCATTATCTCTTTGTATAGGAAATCGAATTTCCAAAACATGATTGCATGGTTTAATCATTTTTAATATTCCTCGAACTTTTTTACGCTTCATATCTTCTGTTAATTTCGATTTGTGCATATCGGCAACTAATTTTTCTTCGAGTATTTTTGCTGCGCGATCATAAAATAATTCCACTTGTCGGTAAAAGCCAAAGTTGCCATGTTCACTTTGTTTTTGTGTTGACGCATGCGATGAAAAACGAATAATCGAATACGTCGATGCTTGTTGTAATGTTTTACTATGACGTAATCCTGCTTTCAACATGGTTTATCTAAAAATACATTTATTCGAATTGGATCGGTCATCTGTTTTTGTCAATTAAAATAAACTTGGAAAATTAAAAAGTATACAACAAAGACACTATTTTTTGTTTAGCTCTCATTACTTGAAAACAGAAGAAGAAAATAAAAAANTTTTTTTTTTTTGTAATTCAATACTGATCCATTATTAAACACCAAAGGTCATACCAGCGGCTGAATAGACATTGTAAATTTTTTCTAAGGATGTTACATAGGCAGCTGTACGTAAATCTAAATCTAGTTTGTACGCTTGAGCTGTTTCCATAATAGCACGTGCAGATTTTTCCATGGTTTGTTCAAGACCAGAATGAACAATATCTTTTTCCGATGCACCAGCCATACATTTAGAAAATGATTTACTTGGTAACTAAGACACGGTAGAGTAGAAAATAATTGTAGGTTTTTTCTTGCTGTTGAAAAATGTTTTCTACTTACAATTGGAATTTTTCCTCCCATTTTACCAAATTTAGCTTCTAATGAACTCTGAACACTTTCTAAATAGAAGAAGAACAATTGCATTAACAAAAAGATTATTAGTTTTACCAAGAATCGAATAATTTGTGTCTCGTTGATATTTAAATGTCAATCGACCATACGATGTATGTTGAAGATTTTTAAGCCATTCAAAATAAGAGACTGTAACACCACCAGCATTCTGTAAGATAATCAATCATTTGTTTTTGTTTCTTATCAAAGTCACTATACTTACAACGTACATATCAGGAATAACTAAAACATTTTTTTCAAGAAGAATTTTATCAGCTGCTGGTGTTGTTGGCCCATTGGCGCCTTCAGCAATGATCTAATTTAAAACGAGAGAAAGAAAACGAAGTTGGTTCCCTTAGAAAACTGAAAGTTAAACTAACCTTTGCTCGAATTCGTCTAGCATTCTTCGATGTTATTTGTTGTTCACTAGCAGCTGGTATAAGAATATCACATGCTTCGCAAAGTAGATCTTCCTTTGGATCTTTATCATAAACCCTAGCGCCTGGAAATCCAACAATCGTTCCATGCTCAAATTTATATTCTCCTAATGCTATTGGATCAATACCATCTGGATTAACAATAGCTCCGTCCCATTCAAGAACACCAATACATTTTGCACCATGTCGTGTTAAATAACGCATAGAATGATAACCAACATTACCAGCACCCTAAAAAGAAAAACAATAAGAATTTCTTTCTACATGTTTTCTTCTTCATAAATTACTTGAACAATAAATGTTTTACCAGCAAGACCAGTTGTCAAGCCTACTTTATCCATATAGAATTTTTCATTAACAAAATTATTTACACCGTGATATAAACCACGTCCCGTAGCAGATGTTCGTCCATGAATACCACCTTGTAAAATAGGTTTACCAGTAATACATGCATATGCATTTAGATCTTCCCAACCGACAGTCGATGCATATGTATCAGCAATCCAAGCCATTTCACGTTCACCCGTGCCCATATCTGGCGCTGGAACATCAATACCAGGTCCAATAAAACCTTTTTTAGCTAATTCAACTGTTAAACGTCGTGTAATACGTTCCAATTCAGTTTCCGACCATTCTGTAATAATAAAAACATAGAAATCAATATATATATATGATTTCTTATTTTTGTTTACCTTTTGGATTGATTCTAACACCGGCTTTAGCACCACCGAATGGTACATTTACACAAGCACATTTAAATGTCATTAAAGCAGCTAACGCTTTGACTTCATCTAAATTGACATCCATGGAATATCGAATACCACCTTTACATGGTGTTCGATGTAATGAATGTTGAGCTCGCCATGCTTCAATCATGTCCCATTCACCATTATCGCGTCGAATAGGAAATGTGATCGCCAAAACATAATTGGGTGGTTTCATCATAGTTAATATTCCTCGTACTTTAATACGTTTTTGTTGTTCGCTTAATTTAGATTTGTGCATGTCATTGACTAATTTATCTTCAAGAAGTTTAGCAGCACGATCATAAAATTTTTCTACCATAGTATAGAAACCAGATCTATTGAAGGAAAATGCGTATTCAAATAAGTAGAGAAAATCTTTAATCACAAATCAATACCCGGGATCTTCTTGTTCGTCTGTCGAATCTGTTGATGAAGATCGAATATTATTGATAAATCGATACATAGGATTCCATGTAGCATTTATTTTTAATGATCCCGTGTGATTACACACAGCGCGTGATATAATCGACATATCTGGAAATGGAATCAAACTCACTGTTGTTATCTTTCAAAAGAAGGATACTATTTTTACACTTGTCCTCAAAACGTTGTTTCGATACATTGTATTTTTCTTACCTCAAAATTGTAAATGATTGTAGCTGAAAAGAACGATGGCTTATAAATACACCTCGATGTTTTTCTCTACGATTGTACAAGGCGAAACAGAGAGAGAGAGAGAGAGAGAGAGCGTACAAGCAAACAAGAAGAAATATCATCAACCAATGCTAATCCATCTTTTTCTTTTCTCGTGAAAAATAATAAAGAGCAACAAACGTATGTTCTACTCACACCGCATTGCTGATTGCTTCCAGAAAAATAAAAGGCTCGCGTCAATCGCTTTTTTTGCTCACTCTCTTCCTTCAAGTCTCGATGTCGGAAGAAGAAAAACAAACCAGAATGACGTCAGGCATAAATCAGGGGGTAGGACCCGTTGAGGGTGTGTCTTATGATCATCTACTTGTTCGTTATATTACTAATTGATTTTTTTTTCTTTATATCTTGACTAACAAAGGATTGCCAAATATATAATGTATTAAAGAATGAAAAATGGATAACAGAGAACAGAACAAAAGAAACAAAAACAAAAAACAAACTATTGACTATGAAAAAAAAAGGTTTTTTTCTTAATAATTTTCATGTTTGCTGTTTATTGATCATCGAATATAATTTTATAAACATCAGCGTATGTTTTAGCAAAATGAACGATGAGCCCATCTTTAATGAAATCTTGAAGGTCGTTATAATCTTTTTGATTTTCGTACGGTAGTATAACTGTATGGACGTTTGCTCGTTTGGCCTAGAAATAAAGTTAAGTAAAATAACTGGGATTAAAAATCTAAATTTAAAACATACAGCAATGACTTTTTCTTTTATACCACCAACTGGCAAAACTCGGCCAGTTAATGATACTTCACCAGTCATAGCAACATCTTGTCGTATTGGTTTATTTAAGCCAAGCGATAGAAGTGCTGTTACTATTGTACAACCAGCTGATGGACCATCTTTTGGCGTTGCTCCCTAATAATTAATAATTGAGAAAAATAAGTTTTTTTTGTTACGTTTTTCGATACTTACTTCTGGCACGTGTACATGTATATGACCAACACGTAATGATCGATTCTTTGGATCGAGTTGTTGTAAAAATGATTTTGCATAAGTTAACGCAATTGTACAACTTTCTTTCATAACATCACCTAATTTACCTGTTAATATTAAACTACCAGATGCACCACTAGTTTTATCATCTTTTTTATCACTGCTCGATGTATCGAAAGCATCGATAGGATTAGTAAAACGTGATTCGATGAAAAGCACACTTCCACCTAAAAATGATCAGACATTTCTTTATTCTGTGTGCCAATTCAACATACCATTAGCTGTCCATGCAAGGCCCATAGAAACACCCGGTGGTGTTAATTCATACATTCTATCGGATGTATATACTGGTTTTCCAACGAACTCGTGAAGATTTCCTTCATCAATAATCATTTTCTTTTCACCTTCTTTAACAACTTTGAAGGCAACTTTTCGGAATATCTATAAATTTATTGTCATTTAAAAAAAACAAAGGAAAACTAATTTTCATTTACTTTTTCAATATGTTTTTGTAAATTTCGAACGCCACTTTCACGACAATAAGCTTTTATGAGATATATTAAAGCTTTATCAGTTATTTCAATAATATCGCTCTTAATAGCTGTTTGTTTACTTGCTTGTGGAATTAAATAATTCTAAATTTAAGATTTTGCATCTATAAATATTTATCTTTATGAATAAAATAAATACGTTTGCAATAGCTAATTTTTCTTCAGCAACATATCCGGATACTTCAATAACTTCCATACGATCTCGCAATGGTTCAGGAATAGTATCAAGAACATTAGCTGTACATATAAATAGTACCTAAAATGAGAAAATTTTATAGATACTTTTCAATATCTAGACATCGATACTTTGGATAGATCAATAGGAACATCAAGATAATGATCAAGAAAATTTGCATTCTGTTCGGGATCAAGCATTTCAAGTAGAGCAGCTGATGGATCGCCATGAAAACCACCACGACCAATTTTATCGATTTCATCAATTAATACAAGTGGATTTTCTGTTTTCGTTTTCTTTAAACATTGAATCATTTTTCCTGGCATGGCACCGACATAAGTTCGACGATGACCTTTAATTTCTGCAGTATCATGCATTCCTCCTACACTAAATCGAAAATACTAGAGAGCAAAAATTCGATTTCAATTGCTTTTAAAAATACAAAATTATTTTACTTCTCGATTAAGTGCACGTGCAATTGATTTAGCCACACTAGTCTAAATTTTAATTTTCTATAGATTGACAGATAAAACTATCTTTTGAATCGACTTACCTTGCCAACACCAGGTGGCCCGTAGAAACAAAGAATTTTTCCATGTGTTGATTTTTTCAAATGACTTACGGCAATAAATTCCTAAAAGCAAGTCACTCACTTTTCTTCGCTAGAAAAGAAAACAAAATTCTTACGAGAATTCGCTTCTTAATATCTTCCATTCCATGATGATCTTCATCGAGTATAATTTGTGCACGATCAAGATCAGTTTTCTCTTCACTTATTTTACCCCATGGAATATTGGTTAACCAATCAAGATAATTTGTACAAATACTAGACACAAAAATATCGGATATAATCAAAAACGTTTTCCGTTGGAACCTAAGATCAAACGAACTTAAATTCAGCTGAATGTTTTTCAAGAACATTTAATCGATCTAATTCTTCATCAATAACTATTTTAACATGTGGTGGTATAGTAAGTTCCTAAAAATGAAAATTTTAGTTTAGAATATAATAAAAAAGAGATGGATTTTTTTTATTTTCAATACTTTTAGTCTCGTAAGAAATTTATCATTCATTGCTTCTTTATCATCTTTTTCAAGTCCTAATTCTTTTTTAATAACACGTAATTGTTCCATTAACATAAATTTTCTATGTTGTTTATTCACTTTTTCTTCAACTTCTTTGCCAATTTTCTGTTGAAGACGGCTCATTTCTAATTCTTTTTTTAATAAATTTAATGTAAGCATTAATCGATTTGGAATCTTGAAAATAAAATAAAACAAAATAGATTTCTCTATAGACAATAAATATTTACATTCATTTCTTCCATAATAGCTTGTTGTTCTTCACCTTCAGCACTTGTAAGAGCTGCGCCTAGATCACTTAAATATACAGGATGATCAGCTCGTTGACCACTATGAATAAGTGCAGCAATTGATTCTCTAGAGAAAAAACAAACTTTCAAATTTTATTATAAAACTTTCAAATCTTCTATTTTTTACCTGTAGAATGGATTTAATGCAACAATATCTCGAATAGTTTTGACAAGTTCAGCAGTGATGGCCTGAAAAATTAACTTACATTGAGATTATAGTCGTCGATGCTATCATACCTTAAGTTCGGGTGTTTGTTCGTAATCATCATGTGTAACATTTTCTGTATCGATCATTAAAATTTTATTGACTACAACGGGTTCTTGTTTGTCAGTTGGTGATGGTGGCGAAGGCTCAGCAGATGTTTCTTCTGCTATAACAGAATCATCTATATCAAGAAGAGAAGAGAAAAAAAAGATTTTTAATCGAACTAGTTTTCTAATGAACCTTTTCGTCTTGGTCGTCTACGATTACCATTCGATTTTGGTTGAGCACGTCGTCGATCTACATCTTCAATGGCTACATCATCTGGTGCAATACCAACAATTTTAATTCGTCGATGAGCCATAACAATCATTCGTAAACGATCACCCATATCGTGTACTTCATGAATTTGTACAAATGAACCAATTTTATAAATTTCATCAAGATTTTTAACTACATCTGCTGTTACTGTTTTCATCAGTTTATCTTTCAGTGATTCAGGTGTTTTCGGTTCGCTCGTAGATGATTTTTCATCTGCTGTTGATGTTTCCTTACGTAAAAATATGCCAGCATAAGGTTGATTCAATTTTACTTTTCGTCGTATTAATTCTATTAAATCTTTGTTTGTGATTTCAAGCATTTTTATAAATTTTGGAAATAATGGATGACGTGAAACTGGTATCAATGGAACAATTGGATAATTTTCTGGTACGTCAACTGGCATCAGTGGATTTCCTGCTTGAATAACGACTGGAACCGTATTATCAGTAGGTTCATGAATTCCGTCAGCATCATCATCATCGTCGTTATTTCGATTTTTACCATCATTTGAAGATGAAAATGATGAACTACCATCAGACGACGATGCTGATGATGATGGTGGTGCATTACCATCTTTTGAACCTGATGGATTTGATGATGAAGCAAATTTAAACGAAAGATGATATTGACGATGTGTTGATAGTAATGATGTTCGATATCGATGTTGATGAGAATATATAGATGAATTCGTAGGTGCTATTGAACGATATTCAAATGCAAGTGGTGTGTAATAACGAGAAAATCTTGTCCATGAATTTCGTTGAGGTATTGTTAAACGATTCGATAGAAGTAATCGAAGAGCCATGATCGAAAATCTTTCTAGAAAATAAAAAGAAACAAATTCTTATGATATAATAACCATAATTGTAAGTTAACTCGATTGGTTTATTGTTAAACCACTTATTATGATACATCAACTCTGACATCTGTCCGTACGAATATTTCTATCATTTACAACTTTATGAATATTATCATTTAAAAGTTCAAGTAGAAAAAATTTGAAAAAACATTATTTAAAAAAATGTTCAATTACCTTTTGATTGGTTTAATTAAATTTGAAGATTTGCATTTTTTCTTCCATCTTTGTGTATTTATTCGCGTTAATTGATTGGTGAAAAGCAATTTTTTTCTCTTCTATTCTCCTTCATCAGTGTCGCCATTCAAATTGCTTCGGTTACCAATTTATTCAATACATAATGAATAATCCTAGTGGAGATAAACAACAAATGCTTGGTGTCGGTGGTGGTGATGAAGGTGAAGAATTTATTGTTGAACGTATAGTTAGTCATCGTTTTCGTAATGGACGTAAAGAATATTTACTCGCTTGGAAAGGTTATCCCGAAGAAGAAAATACTTGGGTAAAAAACTAATCTTTTGTTCTTTGTTCTTTTTGTTTTTGACATATAAAACAATATTTATTTCTTAGGAACCTCATCAAAATTTAGATTGTCCAGATTTAATTGAAGAATATGAAAATCGTCTACTACAAAAAACTCGCTATATGAATAATGAATCATCAACACTTAAACGTAAACCATCTCTTGATCAAGCACCTGTGCATAATAAACGTGGTCGACCACCACTCGATCGAAGTAATTATTCGAAACAACAAACATCATCGACAACACGTATTGAAGAAGCATCCGCATTTGATCGAGGATATGAAGCTGAAAAAATACTTGGAGCTACAGATGCAACAGTAAGATTTTGCGTTTGAAAAACAAAAACAAGAATAATCTATTTCAACTTCTAGGGTGAATTAATGTTATTAGTTCAATGGAAAGGTACAAGCGAAGCTGATCTTGTTCCGTCACGTATATGTAATGTAAAATGTCCACAAGTTGTTATCAAATTCTATGAAGAACGTTTAACATGGATAACAACACAACAACAAACAACAAACGATACGAATAATACTGCAGATAATAATAATATGATGTCATCACAGCAAACAATTATTGACAATAAAAATAATCAAGCAACATTGTGATGTAATTTTTCTCGTGGACTTCTGTATCATATTGTAAAAAACAAAAACAACAGCAACACCGGTTTCTTCTCTAGACTGTAGGCATTTTTTTCTTGTGTGTGTATGTGTATGTGTATGTATATTTTACTATATACTTTGTGTTGCCTTTTCTTTTTTTTTAAGCGAGAAAACAAGAGAACATACTTTCATATAATGATTGTTTCGTTGATGAATTAAATCTGAGTATCTTATATTTGATTGATACTATATACAACTATTTGAATAAAATTCATGGAAACCTCTTATATATCTATTACGGAAATTAAAACCGTTCTTATTATTGATTACACACTATCTTTCATTTTGTTTTTGTTATCCTTCAGGATTCAAATACTTTGAAATCTACCAATAATAATCAAATTGATCATATACGACTTTTCGGCGACAGAAAATTTCATTTGAAAGAAAGCAAACAAAACAGTATGAAAAATATTGCACATACCTTTTTTCTTCAGTTAGTTTCGTTTCTTTATTTACTTATTGAAGTTTCGTGTAGTTAAAAGGCTTTTAGATTGATAAGAACAGTCTAGAAAGCTTATGAAAGGACAATAATAGACAGAAGTTGTTTTTTTCTTTTCTACTTCTGTGTGACACGAAAAAAAAACCCACACCGACTATTTATTCAAGGAGCTCGACTTTGAAGAAAAACAGAAATCATTTCATTTTCATACAACAAGTCGCACCCTATTCATTACATAAAAATACATAAAATGGCAGAAGCTAAAGGTACTGTTCATTTTAATCGTTTTCTTGATGTTAGTGAAGAACCAGGCAAACTCCTTCAACCTATCGAAGGTTATCAGTCCCTAGAACTGGTTTCACTTGAAGAAGCCATCGAACCTATTATTAAGTTTTGTCCTGATGTACGTCGACGTGCTTATATTGCTAAAGGCAATTGTGATCCACCGAAAGATGGCCTAACACAGGATGAATCGGCATCGATCTTTCTCTATACAATGGAATGGGCACCACGTGATCAATGCCTTTACGTGGTATTGAACTCGATTTTAAGATCTAAAAATCGTAACAGACTAATTACACCGTGGCTACTATTTATGAAACTCCTATTGACAGCACTTTTCAACTTACGCTCCTGTGGTATGACCGTATGGAGAGGTGTTCGTCTTGATTTAAGAAAAGAATACGTCGTAGGCAAAACATATACGTGGTGGGGTTTTTCAAGTTGTACTGAATCATTACATGTTCTTGAATCAGAATCATTTCTTGGTCAAGAAGAAAAACGTACAATGTTTAGCATTGAATGCTTTAATGGAAAGAAAATTCGTTCACATTCTTCATTAGAAGAAGAAGATGAAATACTGCTTTTACCTGGCAGTCAATTTATCGTCAAAAGTCATTTGCAACCGTCGAAGAAAGATCCTGATTTGATTATTATTCAGCTTAGACAAGTCGAACCTCCCTTCGTTTTATTGGAAGAACCCTCAATATCCAAAAAAGAGAATCTGTCGGGTTAGGATTGATTTTTTTCTCATTTAGTAATAGAGTAATAAAATTTACTGAAACATTAATAGATCTCAATACACAAATAAAAACTAAACTAACTATTGCTGCAACTGAACCGAAACCTCAACATTTGAAAAGCAATCCAAAACTATCAACCAAACCTATACCGAACCCAGTGGATGAAGAAAAGAAATATCAGATGAAATCAGGTATGTTAACTTCAGTAGACCGATTTATTAGCGAAAAAAAAAAGTATTATAATTATGAAGATATCTACTGATAAGCAATTTCTAATAGAGGACATATATCTTGATAAGAAGAAAAACGAGAATTTTTCAACTGAGTAAATACAAGGTTTGCGTGGGTTTAGACATATTGCGGAATCAGAACTCTTGATTTATAGAAAATAGACTTCTACGATGCTCTGGCGTACAACTTTCAGATCTGCAGAAACACATAGACCTTTAGGAGCTCTAGGATGTTGTTTTGTTCCTCATTATTTTAATTCTTTATCCTACGCTCACAGTTTCTGCTGCTGGAACTGGAATAAGCTATAAAAAACATAAGGTATTGTTTAATTGCATTAGGTATTCTATTTATTTTCATTATAAGAATTTATGCCTAGTCGAATCCTAATTTTGTCCGAAACATATATACATATATAGAATGATTGAATATTACAGGGTTGGAAAAAATGTTTTGATAGGGGGGTAGTCCTATAATTTCAAATAGAAGATATGATGTGTTTTATACCGAATGAAAGCTCGTGAAAAATGGGATTTAGGAGTATAGTTAATCGTTGATAATATGAGAGTAGGATATAGAATTACGAAAACTTTCAATTTTTCAATGCATAATTAGGCATTTCCACGGGTAGTCAACCACTGGAAACATCAGGTTTGCTCGTCTTTCAAGCTTTATAGAGCTCTCTTCGCTGATCATTTTGGCTAAAAAAAGTTTCTAATTTGATCCATAAATAATGATGTTAGGGTCAAAATACTCATGAGCATATTAGATCTATCAGTCACAACAGCTTGAGATTGTCAGTATTTTGGCCCTAGCATCATTATTCATTGATCAAACTAGAA
>OENM01001404.1:0-35505 GCA_900239745.1 Rotaria magnacalcarata | reverse complement strand
TATACTATTTGAAAAAAATACATATTAACTTTTTGTTTTTGTAAACCTTTTTTTTGTAATTTTGCCAAGGAACGTGTCAGATTATGAGATAGTACGTCTATGTATAATTTATTCATTTATAAAGTATTGCTTTATATTTTTGTGAAAAAAACACAACATTATTTTGTGCTTTTTGGATTTTAAAAATTTGCTTTTGGTACACTTTGTACACTCTGGCACTAAAAGCAAAGTGTACACATACACTTTGTATATATAATCAAAGTGTACATGTACATTTTGTTCTAGATTTCCATTGGAAACACTGCTGTACAATGGTAAAAACTGCAGTTCTCTAGCTAATTGCATTCTTGAGTTATTTGAAAAACAGTGGAGCACACTATATTTTGAAATGGACAGTAGTGGTAGAAGTTTTGAGCTGAGAATTTTTAAAGATTCATGTCAAAACATATTGTGAAACATTGAAAATTCGTGAATTAATTGTAGAAACTTTATTACTGCCGTAAATGTGAATAGAAATATGGTTGAAAATTACAACGTGATTGAAGATGATCTATTTAGACTTTGAACAATACCGTTGCTAAATTTTGAAGAAGATATAATATTTCTATACAATTAATTATAATAAAGTAGATAGAAATTGATTAGTCTAAGATTTTTATTTGTAATGTGTCAGTATTTATCAAACCCTACTAGAAGAAGATTAAGTATATGTGTTAGTATATACAAACAGTAAATCTAAAAAGTTTTGTAAAATCTTAAAGATGTTATAATAATGTTTAAGTAGTTAAGCATTTGCATGTCGATAATAAGGATCGGAATGATAAGGCGGTGGAACATATCGTTGATGAGGACCACTTCGTTCAACATGTATTGGAATAGGCACAAATTTTGTTGATGGATCTTCTTGTTGTTGATAATATGACAGCTGATTGCCATCACCGCGTATTGTTCGAACGACTACACGTGGTTGTTGTTCTTGTAAAGGAATCATATCTGGATAATTTGGATCATATTGAGGTTGAGATCGACTTGGCAAGAGTCTTGCTTCATTATCAAAAGGCATATTGGCTCGTTCACGATCTGGTCCGGTTGTTCGTTGATTTGAAAATGATTTATCATTATCTATATTGTAATGTACTGGTCGACTTTCTTTGGATGTTGCTGTTGGGCCTGCTCGATATTCACCGATTCTATCATCAGCAGATTGATTTTTACGAGTTGGATTAGGATATTGATCACCTGTGAACTCTTTTGGACTACCTAATGTATCCGATGCATTACCAACCACATTTGGATCCAATTGTAATAAGCGTTGCTTTTCATTTGCATATGGATCGGTATTAGCTGCTGGTGGAGTGTGTTTTAGTGAGGAGTCTTTTTTCTTCTTTAGTTCGTTAACAATATGTTGACGTTTTTGTTTACGTCTATATTATAAAGTATAAGGTCTGATATAGAAAACAACTAGATAAATGAATACAAACCTCAATTGACGTAAAATAAATGTTAAAGCAAAAAGAACAACTACTAATCCAACGGATAAAGGTATAATAATCCAATTAAGTTTATTTGTATTACGTTCATACAATTGAACGTTACCAACACTAAAAACAGTTCCTGATGTTGCTTCTTTCACTTTGTCAACACTTCGTTTAATAGCATCTAAAAATTTAATTTAGAATTAAAAAAATAATAACTTTAGTTCTTCAGATATTTATACCAGTCATTAATAATTTATCGATATTATGGATACTACCATAATTATCTTTACATAAACCTCGTATACTTAAGTCAAGAAAGCGTGAATCTTGTACTGGATAGCCAGCTTGTTGTTCAAAATCACTAATATTATAAAAAGAAATTTTGATTCGAAACAAAAAATCGAAATTCCTAATGACATTTTCTTACATTGACGAGCACCGAATGCCTTTTTTTTCATCGGTATATTTCAATTCAGCATCAAGTACTTTCTCCATTTTATCTAGCATTTCCGGTTTCCACTACAATCAGAAGTAATTATTTATATTATAAAGAAAGAATATCTATATCTGGCAAACCTCATTTAATTTAACGTCCATCAATCGAATTAACATGAATGGACTTTCCTCTGAAGAAATCATCAAATAAATAAATAAATAAATAAATACAAAATTGAATATAGAAAACTGACCGGCGAATTTCTGTGTATGAATATAAGAAATCCATGAGATCAATAAAAAGAATACAAAGAGATATTCCATGTTTTTGAATCGAATAAATTCTAGAAATTTAGAAAGAAAAATCATGTAATATAACCTTGAAAGATTTTTTTTTGGGACATAGCAATCAGATGGTTGTTGACAAGGTTTTTTTTACTTGTAGAGCATAGATGTGTTATGAGTGAAGACGGCGAAGAAAAGAAAAAAAAGTGGTTGGTTCTCTATCGCGTCCTTTTCTATTCTTCACTCTATGGTGGGAGCTTGTTTCATTCGCTCCCCTGTGTTGCAGATCAACTGAAAGCAAGAAAAAATTGCATAAACCATAAGAAGAGAGAAAAAAAAGAAACCATAGACTACGATAGCAAAACTATTTGTACTTTTTATTTTGGATGATTAATATAGATATGTGGGAAAGAAACGAACGAAAATACATGATATATATTTTGTTTTTTTCTTCTATATACCTAAATTTATTGTTGTGCTACTTCAATAAGAACAAAAAGAATATAATATTATCAGAGGCGTCCATTGCGTATTACTTTGACAGCACACAGAAAGAAAGAAAGAAATACTGGAAATAATCCATGTTGGTAATGGCAATCACATAAATTTATCATTTGTGTATCAAATAAGATACATAAAAAGATTAATAATTAAAAGCATATGTTAACCATAAGGTATCCAATGAAAGTAATTATTGAGATAGAAATAACAAAAAACAAAAATGATGCGGGTGAACGTTGAACTCGATAATGACAACTTATGCCAAGGTCATTGCAATCAAAAAGATGTACATTTAATAGTATAGCAGGGTAGCATGAATTTCGTCGTACTGACTTTCGTACATGACTTTCGGCTGTAAACAGCAGAGATCGTTGGCAATAGCCAATAATTCAGTTTGAGGAATTATCGGAAATCTTAGTAAAAATATTAATCAACTAATTAATTATAGTAAAGAAACCACACTTTGGACATTGTGTGATTTCAAGTTGATGGAAGTCCTTGAACAATCATAGTTTACGATGAGCGGGGAGATTCTCCCCCGCTCAATTGTTTTTGCGTTATAGCTTTCTCCCTGGGAATTTTCTTTGCGACTTTGTAGACTGAATAGCCGAAAGTCAGTACGGTGAAATTCGCGTTTCCCGTATAGAAAAGAAGGAAATTCAACATTAATTAATTTGATGTTAATCGCAAAATGAAAGATAAAATTCACTGAGACAAGATCTCGAAAAAAGTATAGCTGCATCATAATTGTATTAAAATTGTTTTTGCAGTTGTTAAATCAATTAGAGAAGTTTTCTTTTTCTATTTTCTAAATCCTGTTTCATGTCATCATTGATTCACAATGTTGAGACACATTTCACAATTGACTGAACATACAATTATAGTTATCTCGAATATATACGGAGATAATCAATTGATATTCAACGTCAGAAGCTGAAAGATATCTCCATAATATTTGAAATGCTGGATAGAATACTTGTTCATATAATAGCCAAAGTAAAATTCCCGGAAATCTCGATACATGATAATACATTTTTACTATTGGTTTATTGGATTTTATATCTTCGGGACTTGTAAGAACGTTTGCAACCTAAATAAAAAAAGGTATACGAGGGTGTCCTATGCGTTCAATATTATTGGAATTCAAACAAAATTTTACAGCGAAAATTTATTCTTCAAAGGAAAAAACATGTACTGAATAATATAAATCAATTGCAAGAAGTAAAATATATATGACTATGAAACAAGAATACATTGAAGACAAAGTCGAAGGCGATTAGAAATGTTCGGTTTTTCTGTATTCTATATTAATTAAGAAAAAAAAATAATTCTGAGAATAAATCTTTTAATTTTCTGTCAGAAGATTAACGAGAACACATTCAGTATTTGATAATGGTGATAAATTTTCCAATCATGAGAAAATGTATAATTCATACATTGAATAGATTCAAGACTAATTTAAGAACTAATCAACTAAAACTTCTTTTTCTTTTACATACATATCATAGAAAACTTAATTTAGATTAGTTTTTACAGCATTGAATTAGGTTTTTGCTACAATATTATATAGAGATATACAATGTTGATATTAATCCTGACCGATATTATCTCGATTAATATTGATATATTGAAGTACTGCTTCCCTGTCAACCTTTGCTTGTTACACTTCTAATTCTAATTAAGATGGCTACTAGACTAAGTGTTTATTGATAATCTTTCGCTATAAAAACTATTTTATTTTGTTAATTTTATACATCATGTATATAACTACAGCTTTTTTTTGGCAAACTTCACAAAGGATATATGACACTGCTTATCAATATTATCAAAAAATATAGTCTCCAGCCATTCAAGATCATTTACGTTGGACTTCGATAGAGAGTGAAAGTTGATCTTCCAATATAGATTCATCTTACTGATAGACTCTTGCATTTCAATTGTAAATATAAGATTCAGCTAGATTCCATCGCAAGACGAGATGCATTGGTTACACTTTATCTAGTGTTGTGCCGTTCATATATATTTGTATAAGTTCGTTTCAAGCGCAGACTCAAGATTAAAACGAATATGAAGTTTTGTTTTTCAAATTATTTCACCGTTAACATGTCGATATTAGATCACAAGAAAATTTCTTTTCAATAATTATTGAAATCAAATTTTCCAACCTTTCAGTTGCGACATCTTTGTATGAAATATTGTTGCGTGTAATCATCAAGGCGTTTCTATAGTTTCTTACTTATTAATGTGTGCTTTATTACTATTACTATTAATTTTTCAGAAAAAAGAAGTCGATAGCAAACTACTCTACGTTGCATTGAGTGTATATATTTTGTCGAGTATAAAGCTTATGATATAAAACAAATTTAAAGATTTTTTTCGAGTACATAAATATATTTTCGGATTCAATCATAAATAGAAATATTCCTTTGTAAAGAAAAATCATGAGAGATGTTATAAGTAGGACAAACAACAAAACACACTAAAGTTATCACTAATAGCAATGACTGAGCACAATTAAGTTATTTACTAACAAGTACAGACTGATTATTATTTTATATTATAGATCAATATGTTCTTCCTTCATGCTTATTCATCACTGATAAACTTCTCGCATTGATTCAATTCAGTTGATATTCTGAATTCTTTACACATACAAGTAGAGCTGTAAGGTTTCTTCTCTACATATAAAAAAAAATTCATAACTTCTATTTTTATTCATAGACTGATAAGTAAAGTCTTACAATGCCACACCACACAACCAATAAAGTAAAAGTCTATGTTCGAACTCGTCCGACGAATAACTTTGCATCGGATATGATTTCCGTTGGACGAGACAATCGAGTTAGTTCATAGTGTTTAATAATTATTATAAAAAAAAATTCTATTTGCTCAAAATTCTATTATTACATAGACTGTCAGTGTTCATCGAGTTGCATCCGCCAATGCTGTTGATAACAAAATCAATGATTGGGCCTTCCATTTAGACGGTGTATTTCATAATGTTAGTCAAGACGAAATATTTGATTCTGTAGCAAAGGATGTTATTGATCGAACACTAGATGGTTATAATGGTCTGTTCAATCATCTTTCATTGTTTTTCTAAAATTTAATAGATCAATTTGTTATATTGTAGGTACGATAATGTGTTATGGTCAAACAGGAGCTGGAAAAACTCATACAATGACTGGTTTTACTGAAAGTTATCCAAATCGTGGTGTTATACCTCGTACTATACAACATATTTTTCAAGAAATCAATTCTCGACAAGATTTTTCTTATTCAATTCGGTAGTTGAAATCAATTGTAGATTAAGAAAATAATATCTTTCGTTTCTTTTTCAAAGTATTGCTTATCTCGAAATTTACAATGATCAAATGTGTGATTTACTTCGTACACTTGATTCAAAAACTGATAATCAACAACAACAACAACAACAATTATCAATTGGTGAAGACGTGGGCTTTGTTTATGTCAAAGGATTATCATATAGAATTGCAAATAGTGAAGAAGAAGCATTGAATTTATTATTTGAAGGTGAAACAAATCGATCAATTGGCCAGCACGTGCTTAATAAGCAATCATCTCGTTCACATTGTATTTTTACAATTATTGTCGAATGTCGATCAGTTCTATCATCAGATGACAAATATACAGTATCGAAATTAAATCTTGTTGATTTAGCTGGAAGTGAACGATTAGCAAAAACTAATGTAAATATTCTTTTATTTTTTTTATTAATCAAATAACATGAGATTTTCTCTTTAGTCAGAAGGTGTAACAAAACGTGAAGCAACATTTATTAATAAATCTTTATCTTTTCTTGAACAAGTTGTACTTAATTTATCGGATAAAAAAACAAATTGTTCACATTTTCGAAGTTCAAAACTAACACATGCATTGAAAGATAGTATCGGCGGACGATGTAATACTGTTATGATTGCAAATATTTGGCCTGAACTGCAACATATCGAAGAAACAGTATGAAGAAAAAGAAAAGAATAAAAAAGTCGCTAAGAAATTTTTCATTTTGATAACACAGGTTTCAACACTTCGTTTTGCTAGTCGAATGATGTGTGTACCCGCTGAGCCAACTGTTAATGAAATAATTGATCCTGTAAAAGCTATAGAAAATTACAAACGAGAAAATAAATATTTAAAAGAAGAATTAGCATTGCACAATACATTAGTTAATCGTAATGGAATTTCTTATGAGCCATTATCTGAACAACAATTATATGAAATTGAAAATCAGTGTCGACGATTTATTGATGGAAGTTTAGATGAAGTTGAAATTCAAAATGTTCGTCAAGTACAAGGTTTGTTTATTTGATGAAAAAGTAACAATCATAGATTTTAGATTTTTTCAAAGCAAAACACTTTCAACATGTTCATAAATAGTAAAGATGTTTATTTGCGAAAGTTTGAAATGCCATAATATTATGATAATATTTGTCTGTGAAAGAACAGACTGTATCTGTGTGTTGACACTTGAAGTATAACGAAAGTGTAGTGGCGAAGGTATTTCAATAGTTTATAAAAAAAAAGCGATCGAAGAAACGTTCTAGATATTTAGTTTGGTAGTAAAAATATTCGTCCACATTTCTTTTGATTATTCTTTCAATGGATAGGACAATACTAAAATTTTGATGAGAGTTGTTTGCTATCATATGTACTGCTAATCTTAGATAATTAATATTTAGACGGTAGAACAAAAAGGAAATATTGAAATAAATTTTTTCAAATACTTTTTTCCTTTGAGTCATGCTGTGAATCTGACAGCATATAAGATTTGCCTTTTCGACATAATTCAACGATGTTTAGGTAAATTTTGAATAAAGGAACTTGTAAAGTACCGTCCAATTAATGAAATCAACGAATAGAGTAGAATATGAAAATCAAGAAGATTATTTCGACTATTGAATTTAATAAAAATTTGATGCATTTGGTTCTGTATTTCATTTTTGTTCTATTATTGAAATTCTCAGTAAATCTAGAATTATCTAACTATTAAAAATCGTTTTTGATGTGAATAATATAACTATTTTTAAAACATTTCATAGAAAAGAAAAGATTGAAATCGATTCTAATAGTATGTATTTAGTTACTTAAATGCGAATGTTTAAATAATATTCTTTTATCTTGAAAGAAAAAAAAGAGTTGAAATTTTATCCTTTAGTTTATTCTTTTATTGTAAATTTGCTTTTAATTTCAGCTGTTTTTAATACACTGAAAAATATTTGTCGGTATGTAAACTTTTTCTTGAAATTTAGAATTAGTTCATCTTAATATTTAGAGCAACAGAAAAGGATGTCGAAAAGAAATATCGCGATCGATATGTTCTGACAGATAAACATGATTACGATCAACAAGATGGGCAAAAAGTAAGTTTTGTTCTAAATTGATCTTTTTTTGAAAAATAAAAAATATCACGAAAAGATATTTCTAAAATATATAACATATATAAAAATTATTATTCCAGATAGACGATTATTCAGCATCTGTAAGTAGTGATCTGCTTTCGCTGATATAAAAAATAAAATAGAAAGCAAAACCTTTAATCGTATTGACCTATGAAAAAGATTTATATTGTAATAGGAAAGCTGAGAGAAAAACATGTCTCTCATTTAGCCTATCAATTAAATTATTAGGATTATTGTAACTATCATCTTCGAAAGAAATTTATTCCTGCTTGATGTGTGTTAAACCCTTCTGTATTCGATAGGACAAGTTAATTTTACTAAAGAACGTTCTTTTTCTTTGTATTCTTTAGTTATCTGGTACCACTCAAGGTGCAACTAGTATAGGAGGTAATTCTGGTGAACTTGATGGGCAAAGTTTTGGAATAGGTACAGCTTCGAAAGATCAACGCGTAAGTAAAGACGCTTTACTTAAAATGACACGAAATAAAAGGCAAGCAACAAGTAAAACATCACCAGGACAACAACAACAACCAACGTAAATTCTTTTCTAAATTTACTATAAAAAGAATAAATGTCTCTCCCTCCGGTATATATTTAGTCCTAAAGAAAAATCTTCACCACTTGGATCGAAACCAACCGGTGCAACTCTTCAACGAAGTAGTACAAATGATGAAGAACAGTTTCCACGTGTTAAAGAACCAAGTGATGTGGCCGATATGAAAGATCAACCGCCAAGGTAAACGAAAAAAAAAGAAAAAGGTTCTTTGATCAATAATTACAGGAAATCATTTTTGTTAGTACGCCACCTACTCGAACAATTGCTTTTGAAGAGTTTAAACAAACTCGAGGTTTAAATTTAAATAAAATTTATTTGGAAAACAAAGAAATATTGGCGTCAAAGAAAAAACAATTTGCAGATTTAGCTCGAGGTATAAATCAAATGAAAACTGACATTGATAAAACTCGTACTGATGCGGAACATAAAAAGAATGAACGATTAACTATGGGTAAAAATAGCTGATTCATTTTTTCTTTTGTGTCAAATCAATATTATTTTCTAGGTGAATTTTTAAATGAAAATGGAGAAACTATCATTGACGAAGAAGAATATGAATTAATTGCGAAATTACAAGAACTTAAAGGTATCTATCGAAATGATTATGATCAATGGAAAGATCTTAAATCAGAAATAAATTATTGTCAAAATTTGGTCAATCAATGTCAACATCGACTTCTTCAAGGTGAGATGTCTTTTACTTGTTAACTCACTTAATATATTGCGGAAAAGACCAGTAGACTCAACGAAAATGTTGATATTAATTCATTTTTGATTTAATATATCCATGTTGTGATGAACATATAAAATGACAACTGATAATAACATCAATAGTTGTAAGCTTATGGACATTTAAATCAGCATAATTATAGTAATAAAACGAAATTATGAAAAATCGATGAAGAAAATATGAATAATAATCGATGAGTAGCAACAAGGGAAATGAAGTAAAGAAAAACGAAATAAGATAAGTAGATACACTGATCGTTGAAGTTTGTTAGCGATAATCTAGACTGAAAAAAAGTCATTTTTATATGTAATTTCATCTTTTAGAATTCGATATATGGTATAATGAATGTTATTCAAATGGAAATAATGCTACCGATATTGATGATATAATATCTTCGAACAAAGTGACGAATGAATATCAATTTTATGACGATGCTGCTGAAAGATTTGAACGTATGCAAAAAGAATTATTACTTTCAGATCTTGACAGTATGCCATTTCGACAAGCACAAATGAGAACAAATAGACGTGTACGTTGGATGGATAAGAGTTTTTCTTTTAAATAGTTTGTTTTATTTTCAGCACGTTTTCAACGCAGCTAGGACTCAAGGACCATGGAAACAAGCACCACCAACAATCACTGCAAATAATACTGGCTTTAGATCAGGACAAAGCTATGCACAAGAAATATTTTCCTTGCCAGCGATATCTGTTAGTGCTGGTCGACAAAAGTCAATGGTTCGATAAAACAAAATATTTTTCTTTTCGAAGTGTGTCATGAACAAGGAAATTTAAAAAAATATATATTATTACTGAATAAATCTATTCGTTGGCAGCAACTAAATATATCCCTCGTCGTCCAAAGAAAAACCAATAGCAGTGAATGTGTTGATTCATCGTTAGAAATTACGAATATATCTAGTTAACACCCGCATTGAAAAAAAAACAACGATTTGAAATTAATTTTATATAAGTTTACATCGACTTTCTTACGTGTGGTTAAATTTTCTCAGTTTGTAGTTGCAGAACTTTGACCTATAAGTATAACATTGATCGTAGATATTAATCAGTATGGTTATCATTCTTTGGATTGGATATATTTTTCTTGTGGGAAATCATTGCAGAAAAATTCTGGATTTCGACACTTTGTAAACCAGAGTATCTTTATGAGATTCAAATGCATTTCAAGCTATATTAGAACTTTAGAAACACCAAACTATTGTCTATCCTGATGCAGGTATTCGAATCAGTGTCAGTCGATAGTTCGCTTTTAAATCCTCAGATGTCAATTCAGTTTGACGTTATGCCAAAACTATTTGTTTAGTTTTGCTATTTCGATATAAGACTCCGAAATAATCTTCATTGCGCAAATTTAACCAACCGGATGTTATAACCTCATCTGATTCTGATTGATGTAATTTATCATTGTTGTATTTTGAATGTTTTCCACTCATGGATATCAGTAAACATGATCCATCATGCCTTTTAAGAATCCATCAAACAAGTACACAGTATTTTGTTTACTTTGCGCTGATATGCGCATTTTTATACCATTTAGAATTGTCAGTACATACATTATCAAAATAGAAATCCATCGTACTATCTCTTATTACTGGCCAACATTACCTATTGCGTATACAACTGGATATCCTACGACAGTGTGGTTTCTTTATGAAACAACATTCATAAGTTTCTTTAAGTCTAGGATTATGATTTGATTCTAGAGCCAAAAACTCATTAGTATTACTTCAAATGGTGTCGATTTATAGACAATTCTATATGATTAGCAAACTAATAAAGTTGATATTAACACAATAAATTCAGTATTTCCTTATTGCAATCAACTTCTCAAATACTCTATTTTTGCTTTTGTTTTCAATGATGATCAACAACTGTTTCTATGTTGGTCGAATAAATCAAAGAGCAAATCGAGACAACAATGTCTTGTATGATTCATCGAGTACTTAGTGTCTTCAATTTATTGTCGAATGGATATCTCAGAACGAGAGATTCTTTCTTTTTTAGCTCACTTTGCTGAGGTATGTTCAGCTTTCCGAAAAAGTAAATTACGGAAATTTCTATCATCTTCAATGCCGCGTGAAGTCAAAGAAACGTATTTTTGTAAATTTTAAAAGGTACAGAAATTTTCGAAAACTGAAAATTATGAAAGTTGGCAATTTCGGACATTATCGATTTTTTGTCGTAACAGAGTTTCGCAGATATCAGGCCCAAAATTTCCAAATTTTCCGTAATTTCTTTTTTCGGAAATCTGAACACTTCCGTTTTACTGAGGCGAAGCAATTAAACTTGACAGAGTCATTTTTCTATTATCCGTATGAAAAAAATAAGTCAAATAAGCTTCCTAAAAAAGATCAAGTGACAACCTATTGGAGTGAATCGAACTGTACGTAATTGAGCTTTTTAAGCCTAGAATATGCCAAACATTTCAAACGGTGAAGACATTTTGGTCAGCATTCTTATGTTTAAACACATGAATACTGGTCTATTCATATTTACTAAATTGTTTAGCAATTGATTTTAATGAAATCTGTTATAATATATATATATATATATATATAAAGGGTGATTCAAAAGTCTTGGTACTTGATCAAAAAATTTCTTTTTCTCAGTCATAGTAAATCCAAAAGTATCCAAATTTGGAGATATAGTCTATGAGTATATGGTGAATGTTATCTCCAATTTTCATAGCGGTAGCTCTAATTAGGGTGTGGGTGTGGGTAGATATTCATATTTCATCACCTTCCTGCTCACACACCCACCCTCACGATTACAATGTTTGATAAAAAAAACGGCTATTCAATTAATAAAAAAGATTATAAGAACATATGAACATATAAATTTTGTGATATTTCCTAGTGTATTAAAGATAAAATTATTTATTCTAGATGATTTTTTTATAATAAAATTATGTTTGCGGCCTGGCTAAAAAACCATCACTCTGATGCAACCATATATATCTCCCTTATAATTAGAGCTACCGCTATAAAAATTCGAGATAACATTCATCATATACTCATAGACTATATCTCCAAATTTGGATACTTTTGGATTTACTATGACGGAGAAAAGGAGATTTTTTGATCAAGTACCAAGACTTTTGGATCACCCTTTATATATATATGTTAATTACTTGTTTATAATAACTATCATTAATCTGAAATAAATCATGCGAATTCATTTGAAAAATGTGCAAAGTTGGCATGTGCTCTATTTGACAAGTACATTGTTTGATGCTTAGCTAGCTCACTAAAGACTTTCTTTTAGACAGAATTTTATAATAGCGAAGCATGAATTGTCATCTGGAATCATATCATTGACATTTATATGTTTGAAGTCATCGTGCTTGAATGTTTTGCTCATATTTTTCCTTCCATTCATCAAATTTCTTTATTCTTCAATAATGTCGAATTTAAGTAATAGCGCCGTAGTTCTTAGTTCAGAGCCTATGTCTGAATTCAGAATTTCTCATTATATTCGATTTTGATATTTTCTTATTGTTGACATATTATCGATTGTAGCAACAATATATACACTTTATTATCTCCTTATGGATCGAACACTTTGTCGTGCACTTCATAATCATATCATTATTGGTCTTCTCATACTTGATCTTGTCTATGAATTGACAAATATTCTCTTATTTCTTCGCAATGATTATTATAATAATCCTTGGTCTGCATCTCCCAGATTCTACCTCTTTTGGGTGTTTTTCGACTATGCACGTTATCCACTTCAAATAACTTTATTTACTTTGGCTACAGTTGAAAGGCACATAGTTATATTTCATGATAAATGGATAGCGACAAGAAAACGCCACTTTCTTATTCATTGTTTGTCACCTTGTATCATTACAATTTATTATTTTGTCTATTATTCTATTGTTTATTTTTCGATACATTGTGAAACTCCATTTAATAGTTTCTCATTCGGAGGTATTTATATTCCATGTGCATTTGATCGAACTGTATTGGCTCACTGGGAGCTTATGTTTCATCAGGTTACACCAACTCTTCTCATTATGTTTGGCTGTATGTCTTTATTTGTTCGAGTAATGTTGCAGAAAACTCGTGCTCGCCAACAAATTGAATGGCGAAAGCATCGGAAGATGATTCTTCAAGTGCTCACCATATCATCGGTTTACATCGCATTCAATTTACCTTGGATTGGTGAAATCTTTCCTTATGAATTCGGTCTACTATCACAACTTGTTGCAGTAGGCTTGACTGTTAGCAGATTTATCATCTATAACATTATATTTTTCTGTCCATTTGTATGCTTCCTGTCATTTCCGGAACTGCGGACCAAGTTCACAGAATAGATAAAGTACTGTCGACGACACCAACGAGTTGGTCAAGCCATGATAATAACGAATCAATCAAATCTAGTAGTACCACCCGCATGCATCGGTTGATCTGCTTCATCATTTACGAAAGCTCATGTGTCTATTTCTGTTAGTAGTTATGTTTCAATCGACAACATGATTTCTATCTTTGCTTTAAATGTTATATATTTCTGTTTTGAGCATATCTCACGTATATATTGCCTCATTATGTAAATAAAAGCTATTCAATTCATCATAAATTGATTTGCAAAATTTCAGTTCGACCTAGCCTATAGTTTGATTCATGGAAATCTACTTTTCACGATTAGCATACCAGAGATCGAGCAATGAACAATCAAAAATAAAACATTGCTCGGCATGCTGTAATGAATCTTGCACAACATGAGATTCTTTTGATGTATTTGATGAATGGATGGGAAAAGACAGAAAGGGAAAAATATCGAAAACAAGAATATGAGATGAACATGAGCATGTAAGATTGAATTGAAGGTGAGGGAGACTTGTACTTCAATATACTCTCGTTTTCAGCATTTCTATCCATCTGCATTTGTATCAATTTTGTTTTCGATATTTTTATTTTCGACATTTTTCCTTTCTGCCTTTTTCCATCATACCTATTTGATCGACAAGCTCACCGAAGAGTTTTCAAATGAATCTGTTCCTTGAATATATGAGAACATCCTAGAATAATTATTATGACTATCTGCATTCTTGGTCGTAACTTTTCTTGTACTACTGGATAACAAATCCAGATGGATTGTATCTTCTCATAAATCTGATCAACGTAATAAATCTATGTAGATGCGCGATATGTTTTCGCTTGAGAGGAGGAGAAGAACACACAGAATATTCTCAGTAGAACCTTATCCAATGATCCTTGCATTCATAGCTATATATGGATTAAGTTCCATTGAGTATCAATGATCGAAATGAGTATTCACAATTATTAGGATACTTGAAACTAACTATCTTGGTGTCCTATTTTCTATTTGATTCGTCTCTTGTGAAGTTTTCTATGCCAATGAAAACATTACAAGCTAATAACAAGCAAAAAATATATATTTTTAAGAAAGAAAAAGAAAAGACATTCTCATCTTCCATCATATAAAGAAAAATACTCTCAAACGCCCTCACGCCGTATGTATACAAAGAGTGCGACAATTCGTAGAAGATTCGTTGGCGACAAAAAAAGAAGAAAACGAGAAAGACAGAAATAAAGGTCGAAAAAGAACTATACAATAAACAGAAAGAAGAAGCAAAGGTGTAAGAACATAATGACTTTGTTGTCTAGGAATAGTTTGTGATCTTGTAATTAAGAAATAAGTTAACCAATATAGAATTCAACTTTATTTTTGTTCATTGATCTGAATTTGAATTCCGCGAACATCAGTTGAACTCAAATTTTTGTTTGTATAATACGAAAGATTTAAAGAGAATTTTGTTAAAAAGCGTATTAAAATAAGCGAACAATTTGCATTTGCATATACCAAAGTATGATTTTTGATCGATGCGTAGATAATTTAAAACAACAGAAGAAAAACACCAACGCATAACAAATAAAATATCATAGTTTATCATAATTCATGTTTCACTGGCTTCATGTAGTCCATTATCATTTTGTTTTATATTGTTTTCTACTGTTACATTATTAGAGTCTAAACAAAACAGAAAATAATATTTTCTCAGTAAGAACCTCTCTATCTGAAGTTATCTACATAGAATTATCTCAATGAAATATTGCTATGCTTATTCATAAATATTAAATTTTACAGTAGAAGACATGATATTAGTTTATTTGAATAGAAGTTCAAATATGCTAATCGATCAGATCACTCTGTGGCAAAGGAAAACAACCTAAATTAATAGTATATTGGGATCAATAAGTTAACTGCCCAAACTGTGGTTAGAGTATTCATAGATTATTAGAGCTAATATAATCCTCATAGCTCTCAATCAAACATATATGTCAAACTTGAAACTTGAATTCAATTGAAAATTTCAATTTTCAACTTTTAAACCAATAGCATTCTGAAGAATCGTGACTCACACATATCGCTATGAGTTGAAAGTTGAAATTTTCAACGGAATTCGAGTTTCAAGTTTGACACTACTGCAATCAAAAGTGATTAATAAAACTTAATTAGAGGTGAAACCGATGGTATAGTAAACCTATTATTACGCAATCGTTTGTTGTCGACATTTAAGAAAAGGACTAACATATCTGGAAAATTATTATGTAACTAAGCTGAATAAGATTTATTCAATTACATTGATCGCTGGTTGTACGCGGCTACATATTTATTCTTGTTCGATGGACTATTTCTTCGTCTATGAAATACTTTACAACATTTCAAAATCCTAATCATTTTTTCTTTCCTAAGAACGAAATCAACTTTTGTTTAAGTAATAATTACCTAATTTCACCGTTTGACCTTCTGTTGATGTATTATTACTTGAATTCTTTTGACCACTTTGAATATCATTTAAATTATCAGTTTTTTCTCCTTGTTGTAGATTACTATCAAGATCTGTTATAGTACAATCAGTTGCGTCGAAATGTTCAATTTCATCTTCATCATCGCTATCATCACTATTATTTTCATCTTCTTCAGCTTCACTTACAGCACCATCATCAAATACTCCGTCATCATAACGTTCATGAATTTCTCCACCAATTTGTAAACTTTTCAATGGCGTCGATTTAACTACTTCATCTAAATCAGTAATTGATGATTGCTGTTGTTGTTGCTGCTGATATGTATTTACTACTGAACCAAACGATTTAGATGAATGACGAGATGACATGGATAAATCAGAATAACCTTGAGATGAATCAGTATTTACTAAACATAGGAAAATAGTTCAATTCTAATAATCAATTTATTTGCTGTTAAATATATATATATATATATACTTGATGGCTGTAGATTCAATGGATTACCATTAATTTGAAATACACCGTTTTCATTATCTGGATTTTTTGAACCTTCATTTAGCAATTTCTAAAATTAAAAAAGAAAAAGAAACAACAATATAAGTGAATAATTCAGCCTCTTTGTTTTTTGTACGTACTAATGTTGATGTTAAATGCTCGCCAAGTTTTATTAAAGGTGTTGAAATAGATTGTATATCAATAGTCTTATCCATTTCATTTGATAATTGATTAATTATTTGCATTAGCTCATTATCTAAACAGCAAAATTATTAAATGAGAAATGGTTCGCATTAGAAGTATTTACGATAACTAGTTGCATATGTAATTGCTTCTAATGATGAATTTGGTTTTATTGATTGTGCTGAAAAAATTGATGTATCTTGAGGAATGTTAACAAGACGTGATAGAAGCATTTGTTTTTCATGTAATAAACGTCTGATTTCTGTATCATTTTTCATTATTGAATTGAATATAGATTTTGGCGTAGTCTTGTCATTGGATTCAACTGTTGCAATATTTGATTGTTCGTCATTTATCGTTGATCTATATCAAATGATAAAGTCAAATTTACAAAATGATTTATTGGTTTCTTTTTACTGTATTGTTGCTGTTGAAGACGATGCGTGTAAATTCTTGCCGCTTGAAGAGTTTGAAAATAATTTTGCTTTTTCTATCCATTCTAACCATCTATAAATTGAAAAACGTGAAAAGTAATGGAAAAGAGAAAAATAAAATACTTTTCAAGATCATCTTTTGAATTGGCTTCAACTTCAATTAGTTGTTTTTTATCCGTATCAATGACATAGAAAGAACGAGCACCTAAAATTAGAAGAAGGAAAAAATTAAAGATATTATTGATGAAAATTCAAAGAAGAATTCAATTGAGAAACCAAAACATTTTCGATAGCTGAATTCTTTCAATTGAACACCGGTCGACTTGGTTTTTGAGCTTAGGGAATTTCGTTGGCCAAGGGATATACTATTTCCACGATTCTAAACTACATTCAATTTGCAAGTCAACCTGATTACTAGTGAATTTCTCAGAAAGGCCTTCCTGACGCTAAGAGTTTCTCTTAAACCACCGTAACTATTCATCAGTAAATTGAATTGGAAAATTTCAACGTATTCTCTAGAGTAACAAGGAGATCTACTCGGATGTATAATATAAAGTTAAACGACTACCAATATATGGAAATGTTTTGTTGTTAGTATTGAATAAATGAATATTTTGATAGTAGAATGTTCTATTATGAAAGCAAGAGTAAAAAGTTGTTGAAACACAATAGAGTTCGCGATGCAAAAATTCAATCAAGTTATAGGTGAAGACAACAGTTACACAATAAAATGATGGATCATCTAACCTAACTTTCAAAGTGTTCGAAAATCTCAATAGTAGAGATAACTGTCAATCGTGTTTCTTTTCTACATATTTGTCCACTCTATCATGATAACACAATTGACTTTAACATTTTACTCTTTAGACTAGGGAAACTTTCTTAGTTTAATCAGTCTGGCGTGATCAAAATCATACGTTCAATTTTTTTCTCTCTAAAGCGACTGATTTCATAGACCTGATATTTCAGGAAAGAATTTTTTTCTGTTTTCAATTACCTCCACACGCTTTTTTCTTGATTAATAAATGTTCGAGTCGAATAATGGGTGTTAAAATGAAATTTTGTCCACTTGAATACTTATTAGGAGCTACACCTGTACGTGATCTTTGATGACGGCCACTATTAGCATCACGTTGATGTTCTTTTAAAATATATCGAAACGATTCTTCAGTACCACGCTGTTCTAATGATTGCATTGGTATTTTTTGAAAAAAAACAAATATATCATTGAAAAGGCAGCATTCAAATTCGGTTTTTTGAGTGGTTGAATCAGGCAATAATTTCAATGTACCAGAATGAATTAAACGATTGTTTGCTACTTCAAGACAATCCTGATCAAGAAACAAATAAATAGATATGAAGAGGATTAACTTTTCTTGTTTTTTTTTCTTTCTTACTTGAAGATTTTGTAATTTGTCATCATTAGGTATTTGTACATCAAGATTTGCTTTAATTTGTTTGAGCAACGCTTCTTGTTCTTTTTTTAAACGTGCTGAATTCATACATTTTAATATATTATCAGCACATTCAATACACCGATTTAATTTTTCCGATTCCATAGGATCTTCGGAAACAAACTTTTTCATTGCTTCAAATAACATTTTATATTTAGTAAAACGTGTCATTACAGATGGTAAATAATCTTTTAATGTTAAACGACGACACAAATGATTTGCTTCACATATCTACCAAAAGAAACAAGGAGAGATTCTATTTCAACACCCAGTTTTTCTTTTCGAAAACTCTAAAACATACTCGCATCATAGATGCAAACTCTGGTGACTGTTCCTTTTTTTTAATTAATTTTAATGCTTGCGCTTGATCTTCAATAAAATAGGCACAAGCGCGAGCAAACTCCTCGCCGTTCTCACCATCAAGCTATAACAAAAAGAAAAATTTCGATAATTTTGTTGTTACGTGAAAAAAGAAAAAAGCATTTCATACAAATTTAAGAATTAAATCGCCAATATTTCGAACAACATGATCTTTAGCTTCTTCACGATGTTGATGAAGTGCAATTTTGAATTGAGCTAAATATTTTTTTGTTTTCATTCAATTAGAGAAATAAGAATTGATGCATTCTTACTGTGCAATTGAATAAGTTGATCAAGATTTCGAAATATACAATCAAGTTCAACAGGACTAATACCATGAAAATGTTCCATAGGTTCACGAAAACATTTAACCATGATTTTTAAACTTTTTAAATGCGTACGTTGTGTATGAATCAATTCATTAATGGTTGTTTGAAATTTCCATTCTCGTGTTTGATAGAGAACTTGAAGAACATCATTGGGAATAAATTCGCTTAAGTTTGGTAAAGTATTTACATCAGCTTCAAGATCACTATCATCATCCGTTGTTTGTTGAATTACTGATTCAGAAAGACTGTTACTAAATTTAATAGAATTTTTTCGATCGATGAATAGATTCAAGTGTAAGTAAAATCGAGTTCATATGAACTAGGCCCTTTTAGATACTCTTGGAATGAAAAACTCAGTCGATATATGAGAGAGAATCAAGGAATCGTTGTTTTACTTATGATTCAATGTTGACTTTCGAACTCAAATTTTAGTCATGAAAGTAATTAGTATATTATATAAATCTATCAAAATCTATAGTATCTTCCATTTTCAGATAAGAATAAAGAGTACTTTTCTACAAATATCAATGCTCAGTATTTGTGATTAAAAGAAAAAGTTTCATTTGAGCATCTACAATTCGAAAGTCAATGTTACAGTGAAAACAGATCTTACTCTAACATTGACTCAGATGGCACTAACTAAAAAAACATCGATATGAAATTAGTTTCGACGGGTTGGCCAGTCTGATCAGGAAAATCATTTCACTAACAGTTTGTTTTTGAACTGAGAATGATACGTATCATGTCGATTGTAAGGAACAATGTATGCCTTGAGTAGAGCTTAGATTACTGCTATATAGATACTATATATTTTACAATGATGCATAGTAACAGATATTAACGGCGGAGTTTTTCTTTTCCCGACAGATTTAGATCTTTCAATGTGCTCTTTTGTTGACACGTAGAAATCTAAACTCCTATAGTAAACAAGCAGCGTGACAGATAAGCTTTTATCGAAACATGTGATTATATTTTTCTATAAGTGTCAATGGTTTATGAAAAACTAATGTCTTACTTTTGATTTGTTGAATCTTGCTGATCAGCAGTATCATTGTCAGCTTGATTACTAAGTAATTCATCAATTGTGTTTCCACCCATTTGTGGATTACTATAAAAACAAGAAATACAATCAAAATATTTAAATTCATTAAACATATTTTAACTAGAAAGCAAAGTATGTCAATTAAAATTAATAAAACAAAAAGAAACAAAGCACAAATCAGTTGACTATTAAATATAGCGATTAGGAATGTAATTCTATAGTATATCAAATAATCAATTACTAACTAGTTTAGAGAAATGTCAGCGACGTAATGACAAACTTCACTTTTTTTCTCTTTCTCTCTTTTTCTTAGTTCATGAAGCATGCATAAGAATAAATGCAGGCAGAATCCAAAATACATGACTCAAAATAAAAAAGGTTCAATACCCCTCATCACTATCGTTGGTATCACTGAAAAAGTTGAATTCGAATTTTCAAGCGAAAGATTTATAATTATATAAATACCTGCTTGAACGATTTTTCGCTGTAGCTGGTCGTTCAGGTGCTGCTCGGCGATCACTAGCACATCGACCGACACTATTCAAATAAAGAAAGAATAGTCTTCTTCATCTCATTTACTTCAAGACCTGTAATTTACGTGGTAGATTTGTTCTGTTCAGTTGATAATGAACTTTCATTTGTTGGATCTACAACGAATAACATGTTCTTAAAGTTCCTTATTAAATGCAGGAAGATTGCTTTATTCTATTTCTTCTGGAGATGAATATTTAATTCTTAAGAAATCTAACATTCCTCTAGTTCTTCATTCAGTTATTATAATGAGATATCATTGGTAGATCGTCTTAAATTGCATTTCAAGCGTGCCCTGTATTGCTTCTATAGAAATATCTTTCGAAATTCAAGTTAGTTGCGGAACCAAAAGAAGATTTAATAGATGGGCTTAATTTCTTTCGCACACCTTCTAGCTCTGTAACTAGTTCAACTTTCTAGTTTCAAATCATTATAATTATGTTATTCGAATCAAGCAAATAATGTTTGAAATGTAATTCGGCACTAACTTTTATTTTAAATTAAATTATGGGATGGAAACGAAAATGCTAGCTGCCACAGAAGATCTCTTCGTGACTGATACATGACAGTTAAAACCATTTATGTATTTTCTTTCTTTCTAAACATGGCTGGCATTTGTTACTATTATGTTTCGACGGATACTATTCAACAGAAATGGCTACAAAGTAAAGATGATATCTGGATCGGAAAAATTTTCAATTAACTTCTGCCTTCCATTTTTTCTTCTAATAATGGATATGAACATCAAAATTTGTAATATACATAAAACAAAACCTCTCATTAACACAGAATTTCAGTCAACAATCTTTTGTATGTTAAAAACAACTTATCATTACCTTCATTTAAACTGGATGCCATTTCAGACATATCATATGCTATAAATATCGATTTGTAAACATATGAAAACCAATTTTAAATAAAAATTAACACTTACGAACACTTCCTTCGCGTCCTTCAGTCATACTTATAGCTCTAGACGGACCTAAAATATATTAATAAAAACAATATGTCAAGCTACTTTTTACATCATAAATCCATATATGTTAAAGTGATCTCAGTCACACAGAGTAAACAAGCCGACGAGAAAAGACAATGGAAATAACGAAGACTATTGGTGTATTATTCTTTATTCTATATAGCAAAGATATATGAGATCTATTTAGGAAAATACTGTTTGAACTCGTCATGGTTCCAATAAATAGAGTACTACTTTCAACAAACAGAACGTCTTATAAATACTTCGACATCGTGGTTATGAAGTAGGCGTGACAAATAAGTTTTGCTTACGATTATCAGCTAAAACCGACTCTGACAGTAAATAATATGGGGTAGCTGTAAAAACAAAACTCTCGTAGGAAAAGAAACAAAAACAAAATCAAATAGATCAAATTGAAGTGATTTACTGGATGGATTTCGATTGTTTGAAGATTTTCGTAATTTTACTCGATCTTTTGAACATTTTTCACTATTTATTGTACATTCACGATGATATGCTTGTTGGCAATCTTAAATTTAAAAATAATATTTCTTAGATTTATGAATACATTAATTCTTACATCCACATAAATATCCTTGATAATTTATTCCCCATAATGGTTTAAAACATACTTGACATAATGTTTCATTTAAAAATTGATGTTCATTTAATTGATGATCTTTTATCTAAAACAAGGAGATTTACTTGTTCTTGTTATCTACGTCATATTTATTCAGTATGTTGTTTCTACTTTTTTCATAGGTGTTGTTCGTTGTAATTTTGCTAGTAAACCTTTTTGTTCTTTATCGAGAAATTTTGGAATCTTTTCCAATGGAATGTTTCCACATTTTCTTATATCACAACGTTTTAGATAGGTTGCTAATGCGCATATTAATGCAAGACTTCGAGCATTTTTCATACTATTCCAATCATCGATATATGCTGATTTATAATGATATTCAAATGTTGCTCGTAATGTTTCTTCTATGAAATGATGTTGTTTTAAATTCAAATCGCCATTCATATTAGGAGTTCGCTTTTGATTAAAATCTACTATTTGTCTATCAGTTATTATCGATTTTACATAATCTTTTGCATCATTAAAAATCATTTTAATATCTTCGGCTGTTTCCTGTTGATGAATATCTAACCCTCGATTAATAGCATCTGCTTGCGATTGAGGAAGGCCAATAGATAAAGGCTAAAAACAATAATATGATATGTGATTTCAGTTTTCTAATTAAGAAACTTACACTAGAATTCATGGTAAATGTCGAATGAATTTCAAATATCCATCGATTCAATTCGCTACGATGATCAGATTTTCTTAAACGTAGATCTTCTGTTAGTATGTAAAATAACTAATTTAATGAAATGAAATAATTTAAAATGAACTTATGAAAACTGAAAAGAAATAAACTTACTAAATGATTTGGTTCACTGTTTGTATCATGAAGTAGAAAATTAAGGAAAATTGTTAATGGTATCCAATTTGATGAATTTATCGATTGTTGAATATCATCAAATGATGATATTGCTTGTACATTTGATGGAAGTGTTTGAGAATAATCATCATCGACTTCGGCTGATTCCTGAAAACGAACAAAACAAAAAAATTTTCTAGTATAATAGTGATCATTGTTAAGAATTTGTTGAAAACACTGATATTCAGTTGAAAGAAGAAATCTATTTTTCTAATTTCATTAGAAATTATCAAAACTGTGTGAGTTTCATTACAATTTGTATGTTTCAGCAGAAGACTTTACTATAAATAATCCTCATAAATTCTGTCAGCTATAATAATTTACGACAAAATAAAATATTAACGATTAACAAACTATAAAAGAAGATTCTCCGTAGCAGATGCATCTATTTCGATGTCGTAGAAACCTAGATACTCATTAATATCAGTAAAACCGCTGAGTCAGATCATGCTGACCTCAACGAAATCATAATAAGGACAGAAAAATATGAAAGGATTAATCTCGATGGCTTTTTCAAGCCAATCTCTGTCATTGTTATGTTATATTAATGACTCATTTTTTATATTTATAGTTTTTAAATATAATTCTTATTTGAGTATTTCACTTTTTTCTTGTTTCATATATTGGCTGTAAATCACTGTCAAATTTACATGAAAATTAATCCTTTCAAACTTTTCGCGTCATATCAAAAACTATTAGAAAGTCTAATTATATGCTAGTTCAAGCGGCTGGTTACAGAAACGAACTGATTTTTGTCGTCTGATTGTTTTTCTTTTTCTATATATAGATATATTCTGACCTAAAATATATACATTCCGCATAGAGCCACGGAGATGAAACTAACAATATTAACATTCTCAATTTTAGTTGTCGAGCTTAACATTTGTTCAACTAAAATGTAGTAGTGAACAATAAAAAGATCATGAGTACTTACACGATATTTAAAAGTTTCATCTGCCGGAATAGTATTCGATGAATCCCAATTCTAAATAAAAATATAATTCTATCGATAAAATTTCAAGAATATCAATAAATAGAAGAAATATTTATTAGCGGCAGAAATAATAGAATGCATATGCGTATGTGGATGTCATAGAAAAAGCAATTCTATAATAGAAATATACAAGAACGAATTTTGTACATTTTGTATGTATAAACAATTATGATTAGTGTGTAAAGGTTATAGTGTACGATCGAATAATCGATCTTTTTACCTTAACAAGATCATAAGCCTCAGTTTTTCCAGTTTGAAATTTACGTTTAATATGTTGTAACGGTGAACTGCCAGAAATCGAAGGTAAATTTCCTGTCATTAGTTGTAATACTGCTGATTCAGGCAATGAATTCTGTTTCTTGTGACCGCTAGTGCCATGAGATTGCTAGAGAAATAGATGTGGGGTAGAGGAGCGAAATGACTTTCGGAAATTATTTTCTCATTTTATTTATTTTTGAGTTTATTACTTTCTTGTTTTACTTACCGAACTCGATCGATTGGTAGACGATGATTCAATGAATGTATTTGGTCGAATAATAAAATTATTATCGTCATATGTATTTAATGATAGATCGGTAGATAACTAGATAACATTTGAATATTTTATGTATGAAGAGAAAAAGAATGTTTCTTACATCATTAGAATCTGCATAAAGTTTTAATCTATTCAATTGTTGTTCATATTGTTTGACTTGAGATTCAAGTTGTGAAATTCTAACTGGATTATGATTAAGACCTTTTGATCGTTGACGATCAAGTTCTTTTCTTGTTATCTTAAAAAAATCGAATAAAAAGATTTTTTTTTTCGTTGAAATAAGATTTTACGAAAAATAAATACCTCTAATTGTTTAAAACTTTTGTCATGACTCTCTCGTATTTTTTTTGTATCGACTGCTGTTTGTAATGTATTTGAAATAAACATACTATGAGGTCTTTCAGGATTTGACGTTTGTGTACGAAATTGTACTCGTCCATTTTGGTAATCAACTGGAATTACTTTTGGTGTTTGTGATGCTGAATTGGTTCTAGATTGTCCAAGAAGCGTTAATTGAGCATAGGAACCAGCTAAATAAAAGATGTTTCTTTTCATTTTTAACATGAAGTTGTTTTCTTGAAAGTACAAAAAGCCTAATGACAAAGATCGATGGATTTTTAATGTATATAAAGAAATCTTTTTTTTCTCTCCATAGGCATCCATCAACATACTAACGATAATAGACAGAAAGCTAGCAGCGAAACAGCAAAATAATGTCTTGAATGTCAAACTGATATCCAAAGAAGAAAATACGTATTCAATGACATGAAGATGTTCGAGACAGTAAAAATATGTCTGCTCATCTTTTTCTTTTGTTTTATTGTATTATTATTTGTCAATACAATATCATTGACATAGGTAATTATTTATAGGATGTGATCATATTTTAGAATATGATTATCATGATGATGCAACATATTTTTGTTACCTGCATTCGTACGATGACGACCATCAAAAGTTTCAGATTTCGGTCGTGGTCTTATTATACGCGCATGTGCTGCTGTGTTAGATTCATTTATATTTGTATGTGTTCTTGATGAGTGAATACTTGACAATGAACGTTTTCGTTGTTGATTAGGAGTATTGGATATACGAGAGAAAAATGTTTCTTGTAATTGTGTAACACGTTCTGTTATGTTTGATATTTGTCGTTCGAGAGCACTACGTCCTGTACTTCGAAATGAGTATGGTCTAGGTTTGATAGCAATTGATGGTCGATCACTGGATGTAAATGATGTTGAAGTTTGAATACGATTTGATGAGCTTACTTCAGGAGAAGATGACTTCGATGTAGGAAGAAAAGTAGTCGAACGATTTGATGATAATGTTTTTATTTGTGCTTGTTTTGATATATGAGACACGACAGGACTTAATGGCTGTTCTAATGTATAACTTTTAGCTGTACAAGGCTGATAAATATTAAAATTTGTTGTTAGTGCTAAAACAGATATTCTAGGTGATGATGTTCGACGAATTGATGACCGTCGAACAAGTGAATAAATTACAGCTATATCAGATAGATCATCATCATAAGGATCATTTGGATTTTTTGCCCTAGTTATTCTAACACGTCTAGATTCTCCAGTGGAATTTGTAATAGTAAATGGTGTTAGTATTTCTGTTGATTGGTACTGTAGTTTTAATTTTGGAATAAATGATTTTACATGCAATATTGTTGCATTATTTATCATTGAAGTCGGATAAACATCAACTGTTCGATCTACGCGAAGTGTACCTAGCTTACCAGCTGGTATGCGTACTGGTATAGAAGTAGACATTGTTTTTAAATTATCTCGAAAAGAATTAAAACATTTTTTTCGTATAAACGACTAATGATTGAATTGATTGTTTTGTAATATATCAAATATGACGTTGGAATAATGTTCAATATGATGATATCTTTCTATTCGAGGTGTAGCTCTTCTTTTTTAACACAATTTATCAGTATTTTATCGTCAAAATGGTAAATTGTTAATCATCAATACGCAAAAACATTGCCGGAGCATATGGTTCGTATGTGTAACAAAAGAAATTATCTGTAATGACGACGCCAAACGAGAAAGAAAGAAACATGCCATCAAGGCTCTCTCCGCCCATTTGATATATGCATATACAAATATAGTAAAGGAGAGAATTTCCTCGGATTGAGTTATGCATATAGATGAATATGTACGCAGAGAGACAGACAGAGAGAGAGAGAGAGAGAAATTGATTTCAGTATTTTTCTCAATTGAGATAAAGAATGTAAACAGTTGCAAAAATCAAGCAAAATTTGATATATGATATCGTCTTTTGAAACATGTTGGCGGATGCGTATGTATATATATATATATATATATTATAGATCAGTTTAACGAAAAAGAATTATAACTATATCGTTATTTATTCGATGAATAATTAACTTGATGAAAGATATATAATTAGTAAATTATTGTAGAAATCTTTTCGATCATGTTTATAACATCTGATTAATCAAGGTCAACAAGAAAGAAATAAACAATTCATATGGGAAAAGATAATGCGATGTTATCAACACATTGTAAAATCATTTGAGATAAAAATCTATTGGCCACTGACTGATCAAGCATAGATTTGTATATGTTTTTGATTCATATATTAATGTATAAAAAATTATACGTTCCGAGAAGAAAAAACCTGATTTCGATAGGTGTTCTGCTTTTCGTGTACATTAAAACAAAAAATAGAAACAAACTTACATTTAATGAGATTGACTACATCAATATGTGTACAATGCGTTACACGCGTGCCATTGACCTGAAAAAATTTTCAAACAAAAAACTTTTTTTTTATGTTCTTCAAAATTAGAAAATTTTTTTTTTCTATCAATGGAATTTATTTATAGTATACTTTTTGTACTACAAAAAACACTTTCCCTCATGTTTTAAAAAAATTCAAAAAATGTTTTTCTTTTTCTTACTGAAATTTTTCAGTTATAGTTCTTAGTTTCATGAAAACATGTTTGATATTTTTCTGTTATTCTATCATTGGAAGAAGTAGATCGTACTCAAAGACATACACACACTCATGTATATATATTTTCCCTTTGGTGTTTCTTTGATACAGAAATCAATCAATGCACATGATGCATGAAAAATTGATAACATATGTCCAATTTGTTCTATTTAAAACAGGTGCATTATGTTCTACTAGTATTCAACCGGAACGACTAGAGAAAAAACTAGAAAATAATTGATCTCCTAGAAAGCTATGCGTTGTTTTTTTTCGTCTAGAACGTCATTAATCAATCGTATACTGTCTGTAGGATATCACTTCCACAATTCTTACTATATCATACGAGAAAAACGATAGACCAATGGGTGAGGTATGATTCTAACATAAAATTAATCTAGTTGAATTGAAATTGAATTTTGTTATTCAAAATAGTAAACTAATTATAATACCAAAAAAGAAAGATCCATCCGAGCATATTAATGTTGATATTAATAGATTAAAAATAAGAATGTACGTAGGTGCAACAATCAAAAAAAGAATACGGTTATGAAAATAATCATGATTATTGTATCTTATTGTTGTGAATCAAAGTTTAGTTCGTTTTGAGCAAATAATTCAGTATAAAAATCAAAAGATTTCATTGATATTCAAAAAATATTAAAACAGTGGAAAATATTATTATTATTATTATTATTTTAGTTGTGTTTATCTAACTGACTGAGACAATTATTCATTACAAAAAACGATTCTCTCTATTAATTAAATAAAATCTAGTATTATTTAGAACTTTAAAATCAGGTTGAATTAGCAAAAACTCAAAGAAATCGTTTTTGATTTCCTATGAATTTAAATAGTAATCATAAATATTTCTCATAATTTTACTTTTATAATTTGATCATTCGTACTAACACCAGCTCGATGAGCAGCACCACCTTTTCGTACGCTTAATACAAAAACAGGATTATCACCAGAAACTGTTAGACCGTATCCATAATGATCTCTTTGAATAATAACATTCTTTTGTTCAAGTCCTAGAGAACAAAATGCAATTGATAATGAAAAATGTTAATTTTAGTAAAACAAAATTCAACACGAACCATTAGGTAAATCAGAGTCATTCAAATATGAAAATAGACTACAAAAATAACATTTAAAAAATAGAGTTAGTATTTAGAGAAAATAGAAAAGGTTTCTGTTTTACCGTTCTTGTTCCATTTTTGATATTAATCATCTGCAAAATAAAATTTGTTCATCTGAAAAAGTAAAGAAATATATATATTATTGTAATCAAAAAAGTATTTTTACCACATTTAATGGTTATTTAGCGAAGGATGTAATGTAACATAAGTAAACATACAAAACGATGTTTGCAATACCAAATGAAAGTGATGAAAAAACGAAGAACTACCAGGCATTGTCAGTCACTCATCTTTTATCAATTTTATTGGATATTAACAACCATGTTTCACATTTTATAGGATATTAACAACCATGTTTCACATTTTATAGGATACTGATTAATCGTTTGTGAATATATTTCAAGTTCTTGGCATAGAAGAAAGAAAAAATATTATTGGAAAGGAATTCGTTTATTTAAACATGTCGCTCTATTGGAATTCAATGATATTTTAGCGTCATCTAGACAAAATAATTATTTTGTTTTGAAGGTTTATTAATTACAAATTTAATTAGCTGTAATTGATAGCTACAAACCTGACCCAGATTTTTCTCATAGATCATATATTTTTTAAGTAACTGAAAAAAGCAAGGAATTACTCTCTATTGTATAAAGAAATTTTTAATATGGCTTATCTCGTAAAAAAATTAATCATCTACGCTTAAAAATGACTCAATGTATTGTTTTCGTAATCGCTCTGTATTCTTTTTTTTTCGAGAATCAACAAATTCTTAAGAAAAGTTTACCATCTTTTCTATGGTGTACCAAGTGTGTTGGCCCACATCACACTTTACTTGGCTCTGTAGAACAACATGTAGAAAATAATAATTCTACATATCAGTACTGTCATTTCTGTGAATATGATAAACAAGTCGTAAAACAATATTAACTTATATACAGTTTTTGTAGATGACTAATACTGTTTTTGTAACACTAGAGTGAAAAGTAATATTTTTGTAGAGGTAAAAATGTGCCCTTCCCTCCAATACACGCATAGCAGAAGCCGAACAACTTAAAAGCTTAAATTGTTTTTGACACATTGTTTACTGACAAGAGTTTGCTTAGTAGAATGAAAATAATCGTTTCTAAGCAAATTGAATAAACTATTATAAAAGACAATATTAATCTTAATTGCAATGTTCAGCTACTGAGGAAATCCGAGTGCAACAGAGAAAATATTTTGTCAGTTGGGTGTCTACTCTATCAAGTTTTTCCAGACGTCATGTATTGGTATCAAGTGTGCGCTCCTTTCGGTGTTCTAGAAGAGATGTCTGCTGTGTGATACACTGAGATGGACATCTTATCTTTCGACTATGTCTTCCTCGGGTATCATGATAATTTTACTTCTAAGATCGAATGAACGGAGAATTCATGTGAAACTCTTAAGATAAATGTTCGTTGTATTGCTTTCACAGTAATGGAAATATATTGTGGTCGACATCTTTCATTATCGGTATACATATACCAGTAGGTGGTAGTTCATAAATTGAAACATGTGTTAATGGTTTTTCTCTTTTAAAAAGGCAACAGCTCCGTTGCATTTTAAATTCTACTCCCGCTGTGATTACGCTAATATCTTTTTATGCTATTAAATACTGAAAGAAAAATTACAAGATAAAGTTTTCATTTTTGATAGAATAGCTTATTTCTTTTTGAGCTACTATTTTATTTGATTTCGTTTACAATATTTGTGAATATACATGTATGGAATATATATTTTAAATGATACAATACGATGTCATTGATAGTCATAATTCGAAGGAAATTTGTTAATCTTGTTAATCTAATCTAATAGAATACATAAGAAGAAGAAGAAGAAGAAGAAGAAAAAAGCTTACAATCTGATGTATTGTTATGTAGTTCTTTAGAAATCATCATTGACTCTAAGAGAAAAATCCTATGTAAATAGTACCATTGAATTTCTCGATTTCTATCAGATAACATTAAGAAGTCAACTTATAAGACAAACTTACTTTTGGTTTGCATAAACAATCGTTTATGAAAAATTTCAATGAATAAGTAGAAAGTAGGCGAAGCCTGCATTATGAAACTTTACTAATGCTTACTTTCAATAATGATTGCCATATGGTGTTTCTTGTTTAAATGATGTGCAGAGAGAAAAAAAGGAATTTATAAAAACAGATGCTTTTCATTGATCTGGGGAAGAGTTCCTTTGTTTTTCGGTGTGCTGGACAAATGTCGAAAGGAAAAATAAAAAACAATGAATGATGCCTCAAGTATATGGCGATTGTGACCACATATACTTCATTGTTTTTTCTTATGATTTTACTAGTGTAGAATTTTAGTCAGTATTGATAGGAATGACTAACTATTGATACAAGTAAAATAAAGTAACAACAACTAATAAAGATTGAATATGCACTATTAATTATTGTGCAACTAAAGTGCATACTGATTAAGATAATCGATTGATGAAAACTGTTTGCAATCATAATCATCTTCCAGGAAAAGAAAAACTTGAGGTTCGTGACACTCGTGAAAAAATGACATATTAAAAAAACATTTTCTCACCCTTAACATTTCAGCTTAATTTCATACAAACAACAATCATTATATTATTTACAATTCTCTAAAAGATTAACTGACAATGTTTCATGTCAATATAATTTTTTCGACATTTTCCCTTTCGACATTATGACGGCCAACCTGTTTTTCTAACGCCTAGTAACTCAGATTATAGTTTTGACATATTTTACTTTGGTTATGTTAGTTGGCATCTAACCAGGTGGTTTCTAACGAGAGAAAGCTGCTGATAGACCGACCGTTCGACTTCATATCTGCTATAGAGACCAATATTTAGTATAGGTAGAATGTTCTTTGAAAAGGACTCCATGTTTAGAAATATGCCGGGATAGGTCTCTGTCAGTAAGAATCATAATCTGATTGAGACTTCGACTTAACAAAAAAATTATTTTAATTATTCGATTCATTTCTTTAGAATTTCAATTTGGCTGTTGGAAATTCACAATATAATTAGTTAAGAATCATAGAAAGTTTGACCCGAATTTTCAGTCCTGATTCGGACAATATCTTTCTTCTAGTTAGTTTTCAACTTGGGCTATAACTGGTCCTGTATACAGTATATCTACGTCTCTTGCAAACAAAAGGTTATAAGTGGTTCTTTTAAAACATAAATTTGCTTTTATCATATATTTTAAAATACTATGAGAGGTAGATGTATTTGCTGTTTTTAAAATCATTGACAGATCAATTTCTGAAATCGGTCGATATTCAAATCAATATAGGAAAAGATAGTTCGCAGTCTGGTATTCTAGAAATAATTGAAAATTCAATTTTCCTATTCAAATCTTTCAAGACTTCCATCATTTAACGTATATAAAGTACAATTTTTTTGCAAAGAAAAACAAATACTCTTAGTCTGTCTTCTCTAAACACGTTTAAGACGAGAATAATTTGCCATGGAAATATGATGAAGTTACATGTAATTGATTGTATTGAAAGATTTTCAACGAGATCCAATGTGATCATGTTACATAATAGAAAATATACTCCTCTAATGAAGTTTAATAAGCGATTTAAAAAGAACCCTTGATACATAGTGATAGATTTATGTGATAGTTTATGATCATTACCTTTGAATTTGCGAGAAAAATTCATGATGATATCAAAAAGAAAAGATGAAAAATTCTATTGAAACAACTGTTTTATTTTTTGTTTGCTCAGATTTCTTTAATTGTGTCGCTGAAAGTCTCAAGGATTCCTCGTTCTATGGATTTAATTAATTTATCGTTTGTAAAGGCGTGCTTATGGGTACAGTGGAACAGATCATTTTTTCTTGATTACATTTCTTTTTCTACACAAAAAAGAGCATGTTTAAATGAATTGACATTCATTGAAAGTTTTCGAAGCATTAAATTTGTCATCCTGTTCCTAATATTAAAAATAATTACGTATTTCGAGAAAAGAGTTGATTCCACTCCAGTAAATTTAATAACCTACGATGCAAAAGTATCCGTACAAATGTTTGAGATTATTACAGAGCGAGGATGAATCATAGAAATTGAATTCGCATGTCTTCTGGTAGAGTGAAAAGAGCTCTTTTAATCGATATATGATTTATTCATTCATAAATAAAACTAAGACTGATGCACCAAAAATATGAGGGACTTGTAAAATGAATGGTTAACAGGTGTACCAAAACGTCTACGACAGTTTTTATTTTTCGCATATATCTCGGCAATAGAACATGATAAAATCCTTATGTTTGGTTTAACGATGCGTAATCTGGGCTGCGATTCGACCTATATTTTCCTAAAAATTCCTATTTTTCCTATATTTTATCGAAAACAGTAGAAAATTTCCGAAAACGTCTTAATTTTGCTATTGTCTTTAGACGAAAAAAAAACTTTTAATGTGTATCATCATGTGTTTTGGACAAATTGTTGTATTATAGTGACATTTTTTTAAACAATATTTTTCCTTTCGCCTATTTAGTGGGCTGACTGAGAAATTGTTTAATACTAAATAATTACAAAGTACAAAATAGTTCAAACGAAAAAAACATTCACAAAGTGATCGTGTACTGGTTTCGGGTTTTTAGTGAAGTTTTAGTTAGATATAAAAGCTGTATATATAGTATATATATACCCCTGGAAAAAATATTTTCCGCACTCTATTTTAAGGATATTGTTACCAAAGGAACATATTTTTAAAAAGTAACGACACATTCTGAAAGCTCGTGAAATTTTACGCCATCCTATGGATATGTTTTTTCATTTACACCTATTTATTACCAGGAAAAATTGAGTTATGATAAAATACAAAATAAACTTGTGGAAAATAATAAGCGATGAATGCTGATTATCAGGACAATAAGATTAGCTTGAGATTTTTTGGGAAGTCATGTCCGTAATCTGAAACATCTCCTTTAATTATGAGAAATAGTATTTGTCTTTTTGATATATTTGATTTTTCAAAGCTTATGATCTACTTTATTGTTGATTTATCGATTTGTGAAAAACTTTTATAATGATCCTCGAATTAGCGACTTATTTGAGTAGAAAAAATTATATAATGATCTTTGTTACGATTGAACTGTTTATAACAGCTTCATTAAAACGATTTTCGAGCAGAGCAGTTAAAAAACACCAAAGCAATTGAACAGAAGCAGTGTATAAAATGTCCTCTCTTTTTGTCATTTTTTTATCAAAAATCCTACATTTTTGACAACCTTGATCCTCTAAGGATTCCTATATTTTTATAAAAGTGCAATAGGAAGCCAGTGCGTAGTGAAAAGCTCTATAAAAGGAGTATATGAAAATCTCTGTTAACCGATTCTCCTGCTGTTTTCCATGCTCAATATGAACACCCCACACGGTAGGGAAATGTCCCAGGGTGTTGAGCATAATAAAAATGTTGGGTAGACGCCTTTTGTTTAGCACTAGAGCCGTGTTCATACCGCTTATGTAGAGCTTTTCATGGCGCATCTTTCAAAACCAAATCGAGCTGTTATCATTTTCTCAAGCTGAGATGTATGCAAAACGAAAAAATCTTCCAAACATTTTTATTATGTTAGGATGTTACACTACCGTGTATGTTACTCGTATTGAGTATGGAAAACATCATGAGACCCATTTAATATGGATTTCTGTATACATTTTTTGTAGAGCTTTTTGCAGCGCATTTTTCCATGAAATCAAGATTTTATTATTTTAGAAGGCTGAGATATATGGGAAATAAAAATGTCGAAAAAACTTTTGGTACATCCGGTAACAATTAATTTTACAAATCCCCCATATTTTTGGTGCATCAGTCTTAGTTTTATTTATGAATGAATAAATCATATATCGATTAAAAGAGCTCCTTTCACTCTACCAGAAGACATCTGAATTCAATTTCTATGATTCATCCGCACTCTGTAATAATCTCAAACTTTTGTACGGATACTTTTGCATCGTAGGTTATAATGGTTAGATAATAAGATAATCAAATTTAGTTGAGGGTGAGATTTTTAGAACCGTATTTGATAAAAATATTCCCACAAAAAGTTAGTAGATTTAAACTACGAATTCCCTTCAGTTCATATGTAGTTTGTTCAAACGATGATTTTTATCTCGTGATGAAGAAAGTCTACAGAAGACAATTATTTTAGAGATTCTTTTGAGTGAGTGATACTCGCAGAAAATTATTTACTATTCAAAACAATTGAAGTAATTTTTAAAATGCTGCAATGAAGAAAGAAAGCAATTGTAAGTCATTTGTATTGCATTAATCTTTAACTAGTTATGAAGTAAGGTACGCGCAAGGCGAACTTCGAATGAAATTTTTAATTTTCGTCTTTTATACCTCATCA